>CAUYLG010029305.1:0-101019 GCA_963573385.1 Cacajao melanocephalus
CACCGCGTCCCTGGCACTCATTTGGCGTTTTGTCCCGGTTTTGTAAAAGGGTTTTCTACAATATTTTACCAAAAAAAAAAAAAAAAAAAAAAAAAAAATTATCTAGGAATTGTAGGGGTATTGTTCCATAGCAATATTACATGTTTCAAGTTTCTGTGGCATGTTTCAAAACACTTAGTGATTAAGGTTTTGCCAAATGGAATTGAATGAGATTAACAGAAGGCTCCAAAAAATTTTAAGAGAGTTGAATTGTTAAAAAAAAAAAGAGCCTATTTTTGATTAAAAAGAGGCAAGATGATTCAAACATCTAGAGGTCCTCTGGGATTCCAAATTTCTATGAGATAGTAAAGCTGTTCAGTTTTCACTGTCACCATAGATCAGTTATTCAGAAGACTCCATAGAGAGTGATTTAAAAAAAGAAAGGACACTTGACAAAATACAGCCAAGGACCAAAAAGAGAGGGCCAAGTAAGAAAGATGTTGGAGACACAGTCCTAGGGAGAAGTGCCCAGGAACATTCCCCACTCTTAGAGTGTGTAGGTAGGGTAGGTGGGTTGACAGGCAATATATGACCAGTGTATTTACTGAATAGGTATGAATTCATGATGCTTTGTGTCTTCTTTTATTTCCTCTCACTTTTAGAATGGGGTTGGGCATTATGAAGATTCTGTGGCTATTCTTTATACTATTACATGTTGAATGTGCAGGAGGAAGATAACTTGCCTTTTTAATTCATAGTTCTCTGGCTCAAAAGGAGCCCCATTCAAGGAACTGTATCCAGACCTGATGTATATCATAATGTCTTATTCTTGCAGCCTAGTGTTGTAATTGGATGAGACTTAGAAATTTATGGAGGGGTAGATGTATTTTCTTTGGTAAGAGATATGAACAATTTTGGCCAAATTCAGATCATGGTAAGTAGATTGCATTGATGACCCAAATAGCAGTCTTCCTGTTTTTATCTCCCTTTCCATGAAAGTTTCTGGTTTTCACTCACTCTAACTCTTGGCTGGCCTTGTGACTTGCTTTGACAAAAAGTATGTGTGGTGTAAGTTAACATTTTTGAACCTAAGCCTGAAGAGGGTTTGCATACTTCTGCTTGCTCTTGTTCATGATAGAGCAAATTTGCTTTTAGATTCTTGCCTCTTCAATAAGAACAAGGCTAAGTCAGTCTACTGGAAGATGAGAGACTTCATAGAATAGAGCTGAGAGATGTTGGCCCTCAGCCAGTCAACCTCCAAAAGCTGTCTTGCCTTATGAACCCATAGCTGACCCCCAGTGCCTGAGGTAACTTGCCCAAGACTGGGAAACCATGCAGCTGAACCCATGTTATGTTGCTGATGCACCAAATTTTAAGCTTAATGGATTGCTGTTTTTTATTATTATCATTATTATTATTATTTGAGATGGAGTTTTGCTCTTGTCACCTAGACTGGAGTGCAGTGGCATGTTCTTGGCTCACTGAACCCTCTGCCTGCCGGGTTCGAGTGATTCTCCTGCCTCAGCCTCTCGAGTACCTCAGATTACAGGTGCCTGTCACCATGCCTGGCTAACTTTTTGTATTTTTAGTAGAGACAGGGTTTCACTATGTGGGGCGGGCTGATCTCAATCTCCTGACCTCAGGTTATCCTACCACCTTGGCCTCCCAAAGTGCTGGGATTACAAGCTTGAGTCACGGTGCCCGGCCTGTTATTTTAATACTCTACGTTTTGGGACAGAATATTCTATGGCAGTTGTAAGTGATGCAACTCTGCAACTGTGGACTTGTTGTCAAAACTCACCTGTCTTTAGTTTTTTTCATCGGTAATTTGCAGATGAAATGAACTTTAGATTGTAATCATATTAGTAAGTTAACATTTGCATCATAAATTATATGGTAGGTTTGCAGTAAACATTTAAAAATAAATAAACAAAGGGTTAGTATTCATTAGTTTTTTTCTAAAAATTACATTGTAGGTGTTATGCAGTTGTGCGAGATTATTTTCCACTTTCCTGCACTGAAAAAGAAGAAGATGCTTTGGTTTCTTTCGGAGCATGTTATTCTGCCTCTGAAATGGGTACTTGTGGGATTGACTGAAGAACAATGCCGTATTAGAAGTCATAGCGGTTTGGGGAAAGCCAGGAAACATTTTCTATTGAGATAGAGATAAAAGAAGCTTTCTCAGACAAAGGTAGTAGCTAAGTGCTTTGTAAAAATAACAAAGCAGTATCATTAGTCTAAAGAAAAAATAGCACTGTCAGAAATTATATATTACACCTTTTAAAGATAAGTAAGAAGTCAAAGTCATTGTGCCAACCCCATGAGGCACTTTTTTAAAAGATAGGTTTACTCTAATAACACTGTAATTTATGCCAACAAACTCTTCTTTACAAAATCTTCCTCTCTCTCTCTCTCCCTCTCTCTCTTCTCTTACATATAACAATTGTAATATGTAAAGAAGTACAGACTAAGCCTTACTTTGGTCTTATTTTGGACTAGTAGCATTAATTCTTTATCAGATGTAGGAAAGTGTGTGACATAATGCAAGAAAAATGAACTCACATATTTGTTCATTGTCAAAAATAAATTGAAGTACAGAAGCCAGAGGTTACCAGAGAACCCTAGTGAATTTACTATTGCTACTGTATTGAGCAATACAAAGGAAGGTTGCAGTGGTAGAGCTTTGGCAGTGATCCAGGATGAGGAATTAAGACAATTGTAGCAATGAATTAGAATATAATATCTCAGATATAACTCCTATAATGAAAGAAATTCAACTGAATTATCTTACATTTTCTAATTTATACCATAGTAAGAGGCAAAGAGGATGATTTCTAAAATTCCTATAATTCAAAATCTTGCATATAACTTACTTTCTTTCTATCCAAACCCTCTCTTCCAGGAGTTGGCGAGGCCTTGAGTGAGAGCATATTTACACTTCCTAGTGTTAAAATAGGAGAGCCGGGGTCAAGCATACAGGACGAGATTCTCTTCAATAGAGTTTCTATTATACAATGACCAGAGAGTCTTGAGGCTCAAAGTAACCCCCACTTCTAATCCCATGTATGTGCTCTGAACTTGACAGTTGATATATTTTCTTTTCTTTCTTTTTTTTTGAGATGGAGTTTCGCTCTGTTTGTCCAGGCTGGAGTGCAATGGCATGATCTTAGCTCATTGCAACCTCTGCCTCCTAGGTTCAAGCGATTCTCCTACCTCAACCTCCCAAGTAGCTGGGATTACAGGTGCCTGCCACCACACCTGGCTAATTCTTTTGTATTTTCAGTAGAGATGTGGTTTCACAATGTTGGCCAGACTGGTCTGGAGCTCCTGACCTCAGGGGATTCACCCACCTCAGTCTCCCAAAGTGCTGGGATTACAGGCATGAGCCACCTTGCCCAGGCTGGTCACCTACCTACCTTCATTCCTTCCTTCCTTTTCCTTCTTTCCTACCTTTCTTCCTTCCTCCCTCCCTCCCTTCCTCCCTCCTTCCATCTCTCTCTCTCTCTTTCTTTATTTCTTTTTTCCTTCTTTTCACATTTAGTCCAGCATAGATTATGACACACTGCAAGCTTTTCTTGAGTGTGTGTTGAAAAAGTAATTGTCTTCTGCATAAACAATAAACTACGACAGTGTGTAACTTGTATGTTGTAGAATAAAGTGGCATTGGTATAGGTGCACAGATGAGAACCCTACAAATCCTTTATGCTGGTTCTGATAAATCTTTATCAAGGGATGGTATCTGAGGAGGGTATTAAAAGATAAGTGAAAGTATTTTGTACAGAGGGTATCTAAGGAATCTACAGGAGAAAGAGAACTCTAGTCATTAATTCAGAAGGTTAGGCTTTCACTATGTGAGATGTCTAGACTTGTAACTAACTCATAAAATTACTCAATAAAATATTTGTCAAATAAAATTAAAAAAAAAGTTTTCAGTCCTTTAGATTTGAAGGAGGCCTAGGTTATCAGAAATGAATGGGAGAAAGTTGTGACCTCCATTCTGGCGATGTTCTCAAGACAGACTTCAGTATGTTGCTTCACTTATATTTCTCTCAGATTGAGATATAAGACTTGCATCCAAAAATGTCATAAAGGATATTTCGTGAAGATTGTGTGAAGTGATCTTCCTGCTTGGGGTTATAGCTGCATGTTTTAGAATGTATATGTTTCTGGTGCATGCATAAGTCTAGTGAAGGCAATTTCTAAATTTCTACTGGTACACAGTCTATGTCTCCAAGACTTATGTTTGTACTGAGAAGGCCTCGGAGTTCTGCCTCCCATGAAGGCATAGTGGTATACCAGTCTTTAGAATATTAGACCATGTAAGCTCCAGCAAAACAAAATGACAATAGTTCCATATGACCTAGTAGGTAACAGTGGGATGATCAGTTAGCAGTGCCTCTCTTGAGCCAAGCAAGGGGAGTGGAGACCCAAGTGCTGGTTGTTTTCTATCTTCTTTCTGGATGATGAGAGGGTTACTGAATTGTCATATGCTATATTTTCTTCTTCCTCTGAATGATACCATGACACCCTCCCTGACATCGTTCTTCTAATTTCTTCCTGTCTTACTCCATTTCTTCATGTATTTTGTGTTTTTCCTTTGCCTGTCCTAATAGACGTTTCATTCACTCTACCTAATTGCCTCTGCTCAGATCTGAAATTAATACTCAGAATTCACATGAATGAATACTCAGAATTCACATGAATGGAATAGCATGCCACTCAAGGTGTTTCATTAGTACCACTCAAAAATGCCAGATTTATCTAAAGTGCCACAAGGGACATTGATATTACCTCATCAACCTTTGCCAATTAGGGTTGCACCAAGTATTCCAGAATCCAGTTTCCTAAGACATCAAAGTCCCTATCCTTTTCTCTGAGTCTATCTGTCCTGACACAGGGAAAAATTATTATTCTTGTTATTCTGGTCCATAAATCATATAAAATATATTTCTGTTTTGGTCCTATTGCTCTAAGAGCTTGCAAGTTTTGTGAGATTTTAATGCTATTATGCCATTTAAAAAAGGTTCAATGAAAGTGATTCCAATAACTTGAGTTGCTACTTTACGAACCAGCTACATGGCTCTGACCACTGGAAAACATGGTATGTGTCTTATCTACTTCATTAGGTGGCTGCAAGGTTTGTGGAGATAATAGATATGAAACTGTTTGGCATGATGCTGTTCAGATATAAGGAGCTGTTATGCATTTATGTATTAATAGCATATTTATACCTCTTTTCCAAAAATGACTTTATGTAGCTAATGCATATTCAATAAAGTAAGAAAATGTTCTATTTAAATGAAAATTTGCTTCAAAAAGGGTAAATTTTAAAAAGTTATTTTATTTTGCTTTTTTCTAAACTTTAGTCCTCTACTTTTCTGGAACCAGCCATATGACTTGACTCTACCTCTAAGAATTTTGCTCCTATTATATTTGAACTATGTTTCTCAAGAGAATTGATGGTAGCTCTATCTAGAATGTCCAGTAACTTGTTTTACTGCCATTTACCTAATCCTTTTTCTTTCTCAATAATTATTTATTTTGTTGTATGCTCCCTGTGAACATGGATAAAAAGATAAATGAGAATTATTCCCTTATAATGATAAAAGGTAAAGAGTTGTTTCATTTTTTCTATTCCTTCAGGAAAAATCTAATGACCTTGATAATGGGATCTAAGAATAATCTCCCAAGATTTATTGTACATTTATTTGTACAAGCTCTCCCAGTATATCGAACCAAATCAAACTACTTTTCCTGATCCTCAAATCCCCGTAATGTCTCCAGGTCTATTGCAAGACATGTTAAATTTCTTCTGCTCTCAATGTCTTTCTGATTCTCTAAACATAAATGTTTCTTCATCCTCCAAGAATCAGCCCTACAATCTCCTGCTTTAATAAGTCTTCCTTATTACTTTAGAATTTTAGTTTGCCATCTACAATCTATAATTTCCTGCTTTAATATGTCTTCCTTATTACTTTAGAATTTTTAGTTTGGGAGACATTAGGGAAGAGTACAGGCAATAAGCAATCTAAGGGAAAAGACTGAACTGACTGATAAATGTTTTCATCTCTCTTTTCTAGCAGAAGTTTGGGAAGAGTGTTCAAGTGGACATTCCATCCATGATTGAAGGACGGCTGCAAATGTGAGGAGAATTTGCTCCCATTTCTCTGAGATGATACTAACATGAATGGCTTTATTAGGGAGAAATATCCTGCCTATTTAACAACGTGTAACAATCTTGCAGCATAAGCTGGCATACTAGTCATGAAAATCTGCCAAGATGATCCCAGCAGCACCTCATCATTTTCAACGACTGATATGATTGTTATGACTTCATTGAACCCACCATCAATGAAATATTGAGCAAAGCCTTTGAGTTTAGGACTTTCCCCCAGCCGGCCACTCCAGCATAGAAGTGGGCATTTGGACTGAGTGCTGTCAATTCAGCATTGTTGTTGGAGTGGTACAGTTAGTTCAGTGTTACAGAGTTGAGGGGAGTGAGCAGAATTCATCTTTTTTCACGTTGCTTCTCTCAATGGATTTTCTGCCTGAGAAGACTGCAGTGAATAGAGTCAGGGACTTGTAAAACTGTTTATTGTTAAATCGAAGACTCCTGTTCCTGTTCTCCACATTCCCATCCTCATGCATTTTCCAAGGTCCCCTGAGTCCTTTTCATGAGAAAATACCAAAATAAAGGCAGGTTGGTCATGACTAGATTATCTTGGCAAAGAACAGCTAAAAGGTCATTCAGTCTGAAACAACTAACCTTCTTTGGAAGTAAATGAAATAAGTCTCTTTGTTGCTGATTTGTTTCAAAAATAGTAAAAGGTAGAACAATAAGCACATTATGCAGAGTGTTTCTGAAAAGAACTTTTATAAATTGGTAATTTAGAAAATCAGTGGGTTGCAGATGAGACACAGCATCCTCTGTTGAGCTTTCAGCAATAACAGAAGTGTCATTTGAGTACACTCTTTAATCAAACTTTTTACGATCTATACCCGGTCTGTTCAGAGTGGAGTACTTGGGGCTGAGTGATATATTCCAATGCCTCCTACTTCCATGAGATCTAAGATGCTACTTTATCAAGCTCATTTTCCACAGGAGGGAGGCTGAGCAGACAGAGAGGCTGAGCAGTACCTCCAAGGTCATGCTAAAAGTGAACTGTTGAATATGTGTTCTCATCCTTTCCTTTAGATTCAGCACTCCTCTGTGCTGATAAAGGATGACTAACCCCAATTTGTCACTCGGCTATTCCTACACCCTTTCCGATCTGGTAACAATTACATTGATTTTGGCCAGGTTGTCAGGGAACTACACTTACTCTCAGGAAACACAAAGTCCCTCCTAGAACTAGGAAATGAATTTTAATTGATCTGAATGTTTACTTATAATTTCAGTCTCTAATTGCTGATGGTTGCTTCAGGGGTAAGCATATAACCTGCTTTCCACGAATGAGACTTAAATGTAAATGTAAATGAGTTGGAGGACTTCCCTTCCTGAGGTAAATAATAGCCTTTTCTGGTCCTAAAATCTATTTCGTATTGTGACATGAACATTTTTAGAGCTGTAATAACTATCTGTATCTATAAGGTAAACAGTGGAGGGATAAAAGTGGCCTAAGTTCCTTGAATATATTTATGAGCTAATATAAAAAACCTAGAAACACTTATCTCCAGAGTTCATGCCAAGTAAGATAATTTAAAGTTTTTCTAGTTGAAGCCACTATATTCCTTTACATTCAATTTAAAGCATTAATAGTGGATGGATGAGGATAGTGCATATTGCAAGTATGTGTCTTGGATGCTTACAGAGAAAGTGGGGATTATCAAGGGTAAACTAAGCCTTGAGTGAAAAAGATGGTCATTTGAGGCTGAATAGGGAAGTCTAAATCATGAATGATAGAACTGATACCCTCCTTGAGTTACAGTGAAGAATGAGTTTGTCACATTCACAGTTTGCAAATATTTTTTCTATGATGTATGTTGCCATTCACTATGTTGATTGTTCATTTTGCTGCACAGAGACTTTTTAGTTTAATTCGGTTTCATCTATCAATTTTTATTTTTGTTGAGTTTGCTTTAGAGGACTTGGTAATAAATTATTTACATAAGCCAATATACAGAAGAGATTCCTAGGTTTTCTTCTAGGAGTTATATAGTTTTAGGTCCTACATTTAATTCTTTAATTTATCTTGAGGTAATTTAGTATGTAGTGAAAGGTATGGGTACAGTTTCATTCTTCTGTGTATGGTTATCCAATTTTCCCAGCACCATCTATTGAATGGGATGTCCTTTCCGCAGGATATATTTTTGCTGACTTTATCAATTGGTGGTAGGTATATGGCTTATTCTGAGTTCTCTATTCTGTTCCATTGATCCGTGTGTGTGTTTTTACACCAGTACCATGTTGTTTTGGCTACTATAGCTTTTTAGCATAATTTGAAGTCAGGCAATGTGATGCACCCAGCTTTGTTCTCTTTGCATCTGATTGTTTTGGCTATCTGGGCTCTTTTTGGGTTTCATATGAATTTTAGGATTGTTTTCTATAATTCTGTTGAACATTGGTGTTAATAATTTGATAGGGATTGCATTGAATCTGTACATTATTGAGAAGCATGGTTACTTTAACAATATTGATTTTTCCAGTCCATGAGCATAGGATGCTTTTCAGTTTGTTTGTGTCATCTATGATTTATTTCATCAATGTTTTGTAATTCTCCTAATAGAGACTTTTTTACCTCCTTAGCTAAATATATTCCTAAGAAACTAAAACACCTCAAGAAGAAAAAATGAATAAACAAATAAACCCATTAAAGGTTGAGCAGAGTTTATGAATGGATATTTTCAAAGAAAGATATATAAGTGGCCAACAAATATATGAAAAAAATGTTCAACAATATTAATCATCATATACATTCAAATTAAAAACATAAAGAGATATCAACTTACACCAGTCAGAAATCTATTATAAAAAAGTTAAAAAACAGCTAGATACAGTGGCTCATGCCTGAAATCCTGGCACTTTGGGAGGCTGAGGTGAGTGAGTCACCTGAGGTCAGGAGTTCAACACCAGCCTAGCCAACATGGTGAAACCTTGTCTCTACTAAAATACAAAAATTATCCTGGCATGATGGTGGGTGCCTGTAACCCCAGCTACTTGGGAGGCTGAGATGGCAGAATTGCTTGGACCAGGGAGACAGTGGTTTCAGTGAGCCAAAAGCACACCAGTGCACTCCAGCCTGGGCAGCTGAGTGAGACTCTGTCTCAAAAAAAAAAAAAAAAAAAAATCAGAAAACAACAGATGATGGTGAGGATGTAGTGGAAAGGGAACACTTATACACTCTTGGTGGAAATGTAAATTAGTACAGCTTTCATCAAAAACAGTACAGAGATGTCTCAAATAACTAGAAACAGAACTACCATTCAACCAAACAATCCCACTGAGTATCTACCCAAAAAGAAATAAATAATTATATCAAAAATGCACCTGCATTTGTATGTTTATCACAACACTATTCACAATAGCAAAGATATAGAATCAACCTAAGTATATATCAAAGGAGGTATGGATAATGTAAATGTGGCGCACACACTCACACACACACACATATATATGTACACACACACATATATAGAATACCACCCATCATTCAAAAAAATAAAATTATACCTTCTGCAGCAACATAGATGAAACTGGAGGCCATAATTCTAAGTGAAATAATGGAGAAACAGAAAGTCAAATACTGCACATTCTCATTTATAACTGGGAGATAAACAATTGGTGCACACCAACAAGCAGACTGAAATAATAGACATTAGAGACTACAAAAGGTAGAAGGGTGGGAGGCAGGTGAGGACTGAAAAGTTATATATTGTGTACAGTGTTCACTATTTGGGTGATGGGTTCACTAAAAGCCCAGAGTTCACCACTATGCAATATATGCATGTAAGAACTCTGTACTTGTGCCATATATATATATATATATATATATATATATATATACATACACATATATATATACACACACACACACACACGCAAACTTTTATATATATATAACTTTATACAGAAGTGAAGTATTTTCAGTGTAGGATGTTCAGATCAACTGGAGATATATGGGAATTCCAGACTCTGGAAAAAATAATAAGGAGTGTATTCTGTGATATTAGACAGAAATGCAGTTGTTCTAATAATTCAGTATAAGCCAAAATAAAAAGAAATGACACCAACATCTAGCCCCAGAAAGCTTAAATATGGGCAAGATTTGGAGAACTGATCCATCAGTCAAATTTGGTCTACTGCCTGTTTTTGTAAACAAACTTTTATTGGAACACAGATTCATCCGTTGTTTATATTTTGTTAATTTGTGTGGAAAAATTCTATAGTTGAGACAGAGCCCATATGGCCCACACACCCTCAAATACTTGTTATCTTGTCCTTCATTGAAAAAGTTTCATGACCTCTGGCTCAGGTATCCAGTGACGGTTTCCTATTCTGGAGAAACTGAGAGTCCTTTGATACACAAAAAACATGGGAAGATGAGAAGAAGAGGACCAAGAAAGATTGAGCATTTGAGTGGGAAAAAGGAATAGCTGCTGCCCCTTAATTTTACAAAAATGCTTTGCATTTATGCCAATGCCTAACATGACATTAAATGTTTGTGCTTGCATAACCATGTAAAATAACAGAAAAATTTATAGCTGTGCTAATATTTTACAAAGCAAATTTTTATATGCTGAGCATCTGACTACCCATTGGCTCTGGTATTTAGGCAGGGAGACTAAATAAATTATTGATGTGCACATGCAGAATAGCTCATGCATTTATGAGAAAGTATGTGGATGGGATGATTTTGGTCTTGGGTGCTGAGGTAGAGGGGAGCAAGAGAGTTGTGCTGACATACAAAGCCTTAGCTTTCTATTTTATCTCATAGATTACTTTTGGCTCAAAGCCTGACTGATGTTTTATCATTACCCATCAATACGATTACACATACTTCGGATCTAAAATTGCTTTTCCCAAACTAAGTGTCATAAAAAATGCAACAAAGAAAGAAATGCTTCATGGCAAGCCAAATGCTTCTACACAAAAAGAAAAATAAACATTATCTTTTCATAAAACTTGCTTTGGAAGCTGAAATTCATATAATAAATTCATAAAGAGACTTTGCTATGGTAGGAATAATTTGGCCTTAAACGTGAGTTGTTTTTATTCAGGTATTAATTGCCTGGCTATGTTCAAGTTGTTTCTCCCCTTCTTTATGGCCATGTTTACAAGTTGCCAAGAAGAAGAAAGCCTAATACAGAGTATTTCAGGGCTTAAATTTTACCCTAAAGTGTTTTAACCAGGAGACAATACCATGCCCACTGTCTTCATGAATAATTGCAAATAGGAGTAAAATCTTCACTTGCACGTACTTGCATCATCAATTAAATCTAGTAATTGAAATATTATAAGGAAAAGGAATCCAATAAGAGCTTTATTTTTAGGGTGAAACCTTCAAAATATGGGGCAATCTCTACAAAAATTTTCTTGCATAATTCTCAGTTTGAACTGTCTGCTTCTCTCAGTATTATGGATCATGCCTAATGACCTTACATGACACAGTTTAAGTACTTTCTCCTTAAACGGAGTCTTTCTTTACTGATCCCAGTGAACCCCATAGTCTTTTATTACTCCGAGCCCGAAGCCTGGTCCAACTACACATTTAAAAATATCAGATGGAATTGCATAATATCTATGCTACCTTCTTATATTTAATTTCCTCTGAAGCTGCAGATGTGTATTTGTGACAAAAATAGATTAATTTTTTTCTCTTTACTCTAGGAATCACATTATTTCAAATAGAGTATCCTATTCATTCTGATATTTTGTGATACTGTGCAGATCTATGACCTGAAATGCATTACCAGATTATTCTAAAAGGGAATGTGAAGTTGAATGTCATTGACATTATAAACTTATGTTTGTAAAATGACCAGTTTAGTGCCCAAGAAGGCAACATCTTGTATATGTAAGTATGTTTATGTATGTGTTATATATATTGTATATATATCACATTCTATATAATTTATACAAATCTTAATTATTATGCAAAATAGATGTTATTTGAATTATGTTTTATTAAATCTGTACATTAGATGCAGATTTTTATTTTCTTTTTAGAGGAACAGATTGAAAACACAGATCTGATACTTTAGTACCATTAACACAATTGAATGGCCTTAATTTCTCAATAGGATCATTTAATATTCATTTTTTAATTTCTGCATTTACACATAATATCTCTCTGGAGGCCTCTAACAGATTCTATTGCTCCAGTTTTAATGAGAACTATCAAAGGTTACTATGAGATGATGATCTATACTTAATTCATCTATTTCCCCAGACATTTATGTAATTCACTGCTGTTTAGATTCTTTTCAAGTTTTATTGTCTTGAAACATTTATCCCAATTTTAACTGCATCTTTAATCATTATTAGCATAACCCTTTCATTCTTCAAGTTAGTATTTTGAGAATTGATATGAAAAAATTATGGCCTCTTCAGGGAATTTAATAACTTTGCTTGTGAGGAAACACTGAAAAGTCATTTTGTGTAGGTGTGATATTTCAAAATATGTTCTGGTCAAATATTTTTATGTAACCAAACAGTATTTATGTTTTAGTCTTCCAAATTTTATAATTATAATTTTTGGCATAAATGCATTGATCAGAATAAAAGATATTAAGCACTTAAAGATGACTGATATGCATTGATTTTGCAGAATATATGTGAATCAAAAACATATACATAAGAGGAAAAACTTGAATTAAAATCTGGATTAAAAACTTAATTGTAAGGTTTCAGATAAGTTTTGTAATTACAGTGAAGTGTTCTTGCCTTATTTAAATTTTTTCTCCACTATAACTAGTAATATCATGAATTCATATTCAATGCAGACCAAAAAAAGGAATAGATTTGAAAACAATAAACAGACTCAAGGAATTTTTGTTGATGCAGTTGCTTTTATTATAGCAAGAATTGAAGTAAATTATACCAGGTATATTTAAGCAAAATAAAGGTTAGACTAATTTACCGCTATTATAATTTTATTTAAGACAAGATTTTAAATTTAGTGAAATTCTAGCCTTCGGTATTGTATTATTGGCCTACATGAGAGAAAATTTCTTGGACCAAATCCCATCATCTTTCTTCTCCTTTGTATCTCAGTTTGTCAATTCTTCTCACTGAACTTTAGCACAGACCATGCAATGGGAGAAGAGCCACATGTGATTACTGTCTCACAGACAGATATAAAAACTGAGGCTTAAGGGAATTAAGAAAAGTGTCTCCTTATAAGTGATAGGATAGTTCTAGAATGAGCCTGAAGGTGTGATTTATGTGATAAGGAATCAAGGAAATAAAGTGAAGATTTGTGTGCAAAGAGAAGAAAAGGTTATGTTTGTCTTCCAAGATAACAATTCAGGCTTTTGCTTTCTTAACATGTACACATTGTATAAGTTATCTGGAGTTTTTAGTTTTTTTCATTATGTACTTATATCCAAACTCTACTCAAGACTGACTTTGCTCATGAGACACCTTCTATCAACCTGGATGCCTTAGGCACGGGAAGCTTTTGTAGTATTTGGCTATTATTTTCTCATGTTTCTTTCCTAAATATTTGCTGGGCATTCAAATTCTATAAATTTTTTTGAAAGCTAATTTTCATTAGTGTTCTTGGAAAAAGGTGAATGAGAGTCTAGGTCTAATGATCCTATTTATCTTATTTATTTAAGTCTAAATAGCTTGTCTCAGTCATTTTCTTTTCTTCATCTGAAAGATAAAAGGTTTAAAGAAGATGATCTTTGGGGTACCATTTAAGTCTAATAATTCTAAGATTTTTATAAATTGCATCCCAAGTATATACTTTTTAAAGTTTATAGATGGATTTTGACATTCTAAATATGTTTTAAAGAAAATTTGATATTTTAATTTGTTTTAGTAGCCCTGTTTTCTTTATGAAAACATAAAATGAGAGTCATTGTGGTATGACAGAAGAAGCATGGTCAACTGTTAGCAAAATAATTTAAACAAAATGTGACTGGGCATGGTGGCTCATGCCTGTAATCCAAGCACTTTGGGATTGCTTGAGCCCAGGAGTTGGAGACCAGCCTAGGCAACATGACAAAACTTCAGCTATACTAAAAATACAAAAATTAGCTGGGCTTTGTGGCAGGTTCCTGAAAAAAAGAAGCAAAAATGAAATTCACGTGGGCGCTTGAGAGGAGCAGTGGGAGATAAGACTGGAGTCGTAGACAAGAGACTGTGCAATAAAGTCTTGTAGTTTTTGATACAGATTTTGAACTCTATTCCCTAAGCATAGAATAAACAATGAAAAATTTGAAGCATCCACAGAATTCTTAGACTTGTACCTCAGTGTTTTCAAGGCAAGTATCATTTCTATTTTTTCTACATGGACAAATATATTTGAAATGAAACTAAAGTTCTGATATTGTATTATTCTAAGTCTATGTGGCATGCTATTTATCACACTTCAAGATCCTAATTTGATTTAGGAGTAGAGTCTAGCAGAGATCTATATTTAAAAAGTTGACTTTCATGCATTTGTTACCTTCAGCATCCTGAAATATTAATGGGCACCATGACGGTTAATATTGAGTGTCAACTTGATTGGATTGAAGGATGCAAAGTATTGTTTCTGGGTGTGTCTACAAGGGTGTTGCCAAAGGAGATTAACATTTGAGTCACTGGACTAGGAGAGGCAGACTCACCCTCAATCTGGGTGGGCACTATCAGCTGCCAGCATGGCTAGAAGAAAGCAGGCAAAAGAAGTTGGAAAGGGCAAACTTACTGAGTCTTCTGGTCTTCATCTTTCTCCCATGCTGGATGCTTCCTGCCCTCGAACATCAGACTTCAAGTTCTTTAGCTTTTGCACTTACACCAATAATTTGCAGGGGCTTTTGGGCCTTTAGCCACAGACTGAAGGCTGCAATGTTGGCTTCCATACTTTTGAGGTTTTGGGACTCAGAATGGCTTTCTTTTTCCTCAACTTGCAGATGGCCTATTGTGGGACTTCACCTTCTGATCATGTGAATCAGTTCTCTTTATAGACTCTCCTTCATGTATAAATATATCCTATTATTACTGTCCCTTTAGAGAACACAGATTAATACAGATTCCTAGGGCATAACAGATGGTGAGGATAGAGGTTCCTGCACTATAGATGAGTAGAACATGGGATAAGAGTGTCTGGTCATTGTGATCTTAACCAAAATCAAGGTATTTTTCATCATCTTCCCTTATTCCACGTATAAGATCACAAATTTTCTAAAGTCTGATGGTAAATTGTTTTCATTACAATTGAAATGTTTTTTTTTTTCCTCTGTTACAATTTTGGGCCATACTTTCTAATTTCTTATGTTGGATGTCTAATTAGCAATTCTTATGACAAAACAAACCAACAAACTACTTACTGGTTTAATATTAAAACTGCTCACAGGCTACCGGTCAACTGGGCAGTGATTTTGGCCTGAACTGGTATGAATTATTATCTGTGGAACTCAATGCACTCTACGTATCAGTAGTTAGGTGTGGATCAGCTCACACTGCTGTGTTTTGTTTTGTTGTGGTGCTGGCTGAGTGTCCTCATTTATTCAAAGCCTTGGCTGAGAAAACTGGACTCTGATAAAGTCTCTCATCATCAGTTCCAGAAAGTCTTGTTCTCATAGCATGGTGAGGATCAAAGAGAACAAATAGAAATTTGCATGCCCTTGGGAGGTCGACTGGCATGATGTCACATCTGACTCATTTTTTCGGACAAATCAAGACATAGATATTCAGTCAGTGGATAAATAGACAGTCTTGATGGGAGAAAGTGAAAACTCATATTGTAAAAGGGCTTGGTTACAGACAGTGAAAGTGTGACTATTTTTGCAAACAATCTATCACAGAGATTATTTTTTTAAGGAGACCAATATATAGCTTTACATCCCTTATGGGTATCTAGTCTAACAAATTAGATTTATAGTCTTCCTTAATATATCACTTTTTTTGCAATTAATGGCAACAGCAATAATGTTTTGCAGACACTGATCACCTCATAAAGAATAAAGTTACACTGACTCTTAATTTCTTGCTCCCTGCAAGCAATGAGCTAGACCCTGTTTTCTTCTCATAATTACAATGCAATTTACTGAGATTGTTTTCCATCCCAAACCTTCCCACTCTTTAAACATGGTCAGATGCCAATTAATTATCTTAATCTTTTCTATCCCTTTACATCAAACTGAGTTCTAAATTGACATCCTTTTTAGCTGGATGGTTGGAGCTATTCCCTCGGAAAATAAGGCTCGGGTTAATCTAAGGCACTTGAATGCTTTTTTCTCCAATAATCCAGATGGCTTTATTCTGTATTCCTCTGGTAAAATGGAGGTTTGCTTACTGGCCATGGAGGGACAGCAATATTAAGATCAGCTCATTTTGAGTTTTATAGGTTTTATGTGATAATTATGTTTCTATCTATTAGTGTTTCTAGCCAACCAGATCTGTCTCCCCAAAGTTATAAAGTCAGTTAACCAAAGCACTGTGATCTATCATATTCATCTAGAGAACATAATCTTTTACCCATTATTTGTTCAAGTAAAGCTTTAAAGAGAGGCTTTAGCTAATGGCCTATAATTTGCTATGTATTTTGAGACCTATCAGTCATCACCCCAGAGAGACAAAATTTTATTAAAGAGCCAACAGCAAATTTATATACGCAGCTTTTAGATAAAAAGAAAAAAAAAACACAACATTTTCTTCCTCTCCTAGATAATGCATGTTATGTTAGAAGAATTTGGGATTCAAAGATTAAAGCACTGAATTTTTAAAATTTGTAGTCTCAGAAAACAAAACTTCAAAATAATCCATAAAACATTTAGCAACCAATTAGATAATTTATTGGAACACTTTTTTTAGTCACTTCTGTAGACGTTACTGGGCATATGAGAGATATTACGGGAAATTTGTGGGCAAATTTCCTAAGCATTATTAGGGAATTTGGTTGTAGATTGTTGATTTGTTTATTAATTCAATCAATATTTATTGAGAATATACTAAGCCCTAGGAATCAAGCCATGAGAAAAATGTATAAAATTCCTGCCCTCAGAAAGCTTAACTTTTAGTAGTGATTTAAGAGAGGCAGAAAAACAAATACATAAACTCAAGTGATGGTAAGTGCTATGAAATGAATGAAATGGAAAGAATAATTATTTTTATATTGTCTTAGATAAGGTGACTTTGTAATGGCTTATTTTAAAAGTGACAATTGACCAGAGATCTAAAAGAAGTGAGTAAACAAGTCATGTAGTCATTTGGAGAAGTTTTATAGAATATTTAACCTTAGATATGGCTCTAAGTTTTTAATATATAACAGGCAGTAGGGCAGAAACTTACATACTTGAATCCCTGATCTGGATCCAACTCATTCTTTCACTTTGGTAGATTATCAACATCTCTATATATCTCTGCTTCAGTTAGCTATTAGCTGTAAAATAAAACATCCACCTTTCTTGGTTTAAAACCACGACTATATATTTAACCTAACAAGTGAGTGGGTTGATAATTCATGCTGGACTCTTATGCACAGCTCCTCTGGTGTCAGTAGTGCACTGAGTGTTAGCTGTGGGTCAAATAAGTGGCTTAGTTGTCCTTGGCTGGACTCTCAGATCTGTGGGTACTCTGCCTAGGACAGCTGACCTCTCATCATCTCACGCCTAACCAAACTTGTTTAAATGTCAGAGGCAAGGTCTCCAGAGAGAGAATAGAAACAAGCAAGGGTATTTGAGACTCAGAACTTTTCACAGTGCCACTTCCATTGATTCTGTTGACAAAGGAAGTCTTAAGGTGAGCCAAGCTTTTAGAGGTGGGGAAGCAAACATTCCTTTTAGGGAAACAAGCTGCCAAGTTATACAGCAAAAACAAGTGGTTACAGGGAAGAAAATAGTTGGAGCCATTTTTTTTTTCAAACAATCTGCTGCATCTTTATTTTGTTTGCTGTATTATTTGTTTATTTAAATAGGGGTAGCAATTTCTGCCTCAGAGTTCTAACTAAAATTATGTGATGCAAATAATTAGTTCATAAATTTTCTCAAAAGTAGTATGAAAGTGAGAGTACATTTGTTTACTTTCAGATATTGTTTTAGAAAGTTACTTTGGTATTTGTCTGGAATTCTCTTAAGTGAAAAAATGTTATGCAATTACAGCTATAAGTTCATTGAGTTACAAAAATAATGACATATTTACAGAAGTTTTTCAAACTCATTTATTTAAATAGAAATAGGAGATTAATACTACCAAAGTTTATCATGTAGAAGGAAAATAAACAATTTATTAACTTCTCATATGAATATCTCAATACCATGGAAACAATTGCTAATATTTATTAATTTTAATATAATTCAACAGCTATTTATGGAGTACTTCTAATATTAAAGAAACTGGAGATAAATTTTTGAGCAAACAGACTTAGCTCTCAGTGTATATGAATTTGACATCTTGGTTTTTATGTAACACTTGGTTTATTATGCATTTTGATTAATATTACTTAAATTGATACTCAGAGTAATCATGTAAAATATAAGGATTAATATTTCCATTAAAAAGGTGAGGAAATTGAGGCTTTGAGAGGTGAACTAGCACACTTCATCCTCTTCTGTTTTAACCAACATTGCCTCTTAAAATCAGACAAAGCTGTTGAATGGGACTACATGGATATATGGTATGAATAAATATATATATATACACACACGTAGTATGTATATATGTACTATATATAATGCATATGTGGTATGTATATGTTCATGTGTTTTATATGTTCATATACATTTATACATGTATAGCTATTTGTGAATTAAGCTCATAGTTTTTCCTACCCCTTCAGCTGGTACTAGATAACATCATAAAAGGCCATAGGTGTGAACTTAGAGAAGGGTAATGGTGTTGAGTGGCATGAGGATCTAGGCTATCTTTTTGTACAGCTTACTTATGGCCACTGGAGCCGTTCGAGGCCAATTGAAGATTTGTCACTTTTGTCGCACAGATTGCTTCTGGGTCCACATTATAATTTAGTGGTTCTGTTGCACCCAACTCAGGATAGGGAGTTCTGGCTGCATGCTCTTTTGATGTCTCCTGGCCAGGCTCTTACTTTATACCTGGCAATGCTTTTGAATGGTATAGTTTTCTGCTACAAATGGTGTGATCTTACCCTAAATCTTAGATTTTGTTATGGACTGAATTGTCTTCCCTAAAATTAACATATTAAGACTCTCACCCCCCACTGTGACTGTATTTGGAAATAGGATCTTTAGGGAGGTGATTAAGGTTAAATGGTTTCATGAGAACGGGATCCTAATCCAATATGCTGGTGTCCTTATAATGAGAGGAAAAGACAAAAGATCCCTTTCTCTCTTTCTTTCTCTCTCTCTCTCTATCACTACACAAACAGAGAAAAAGGTCACTCGAGGACATAAAAAGAGGGTGGACATCTATAATCTAGGATAAAAGTCCTCACCAGAAAACAGCCCTGATAGCACCTTGACCTTAGATTTCCAGTCTACAGACTGGCAGAAAATAAATTTCTGTTACATCTCCCAGTGTAGAATATTTTGTAATGACAGCCTGACACGACTAATACAGATGTATTTCATGTAACTTACGTATTGAGGTCTGCCAAGGACTACTCACAGTGTCTTTTCCTAACATAAACACAACCCAGAAGTTTTTGGCTTTATAGAATAGCAAAATGACCTCTAGAAGACACAGCTGAGGTACAGTATTAGAGAAGTTGTCCTGTGAGAATAGATGCTATCCTTCACAGTACAATATTCATCTTATACCAGTGGCCACAGTATGGTACAGTATATGCCCAATGGTTTGAATATATAGGCCTGTGAACCAAGAAGGGGAAGCAGAAAAGACCCTGCTCATTATCACTTCCAGTGACCCAGTTTCAAACTCGCTCTTTTTGTCCTGATAACTCTAGGTTCTGTGGGTCTAGAAGCCCTGGTTTCTAGAGGATGACACAGAGTTCCACCAAACTTCAAGCTATGATAATCACCCGATCATGTTGAGCTACCCAGCTAGCAAACTTGAATGCAAGGAAATAGTGGGTGTAAATGGTCCTGATCATCATGAAGAGGTAGAACTGCAGATATGTTAGAACAAGACCAACTGTAGCAGCAGAGACTCAATTTATCCAGAAACTGTAACTATCCATAAGCTTGCAGAAGCTGTGGTGGAAAGCAAGGAACTGAATATGATAAACAAGTAGATCTAAGAAATGCAAGGAATGAATTATAGTAGATACCTTCGGAGACTTGCCTAGATGTCCTTTACTGGCCAAGTGCACCTATCCCTCATTCCTGTGCACAGCATCTGTGTTAGCTAATGCCTGTACTCTTCCCTGGAGAGCTTCTTTGAATGATCAAAGCCTCCTAGCCCGGAGGTTATGCCCCACTCCCAGGAGTAGACTGCATTCTGCTGATATGGAGTGCTTATGGCTAGACAATACCATGGTATATTCATGCCCGAGAGTTTCCCATTAGATTATTGACTTTTCCTCAGTTGTAAGACTTCAGCTGAACTTATATCTTTGCTTAGCTTCTTCCCTGTCCTGTTCTGTGTTCTCTACCTTCTATGAGTAACTCCTGAGAGCATTCCTTAAGTAAGTCACGTACACAAGAATCCCTGTCTTAGGCTCTGCTTTGGAGAACTTGACCTAAAATAGGTTGCAAGAATATATGTGAAAGCATCCCTGTCAGTTAGAATTTTAATGCAGGTTTGCTTAAGGAACTCTTTGCACTAGATTGTTGATGGCATTTTGTGAGTGTTAGGAATATGATGAGTTAAAAGTGGTACTACTCTCCACACATCAAGAGAATTTAAAGAAATATGTTAACAAAAATAATACAAACTTGGATTAAAAATGCTCCCCTCTGAATCAGTTTAAAAATTATCATGAAATTATCTTTCTTTAGAGGCTTCAAACTTATAAAATTAGCTGTTGCCAATCTTTCTACTTTTGCATGTGAATATATGGATTAGACAGGACACTTTATGAGAGGCAGTAAATATATTCAAATTTAGACATATAGTTAATCAAATTCAACTGGACTGCTATTTAGCAGAATATACTGCTATACTGAATCCTCACGGCATTGGGCCTGCTCTGTAATGACTGAAATCAAATCCTATTTTTCTATGTCATATTGTAAACCGTTAAGTTTCACATCAAAAACATCTGCTGTTGAAAAAGCATCTAAAATGTGCAAGATGTGCTTTATCTATTGTTTTTCCGTCGCTTCTAATAATACTCCTGAATTTTTAAGATGAGGAAATGAAGTAATCTTTTTGCCTTGATAGATAAGAAGACTCCAGGACAGATATTTCTTAATATTTATATGTATTTTTATTTTGATAGAGACAAGATCTCTTGCCTGTCGCCTGGGCTGGAGTGTAGAGGCATGATCATGGCTCAATGCAGCCTCAAACTCTTGACCTAAAGCAATTCTCCCATCTCAGCCTCCAGAGTAACTGGAATTATAGGCGAGTACAACTATGTCTGGCTAATGATTGTTTTAATTTTCATAGAGATGAGGTCTTGCTATGTTGCCCAAGCTGGTCTCAGACTCCTGGGCTCAAACAATCCTCCCACCTCAGCCTCCCCAAACTGCTGGGATTATAGGCATGAGCCATCATGCCCAGGCCCAAACCAGACATTTCTGATTCCAAATCCCATGCTTCCTTTATTGTGCCATTATATCTTTCTTTGAAGGACTTAAGCAAACCACTTTCTTAGCATCTGGAGCTAGCTAGATTGGATATTTCTCTAGTGTCTAGCTTTTGGCAGAAAGGGTTGTGTTACTATTATTTTCTGTTTTTCTGCCTTGACTCTCACTGTTTAGAATTTCTTTTTCCTCTCAGCTATTTCTTTTGACTAATAATATCCATAAAAATAATAGCGTCATCTGTGTAAACTATTGTTAAGTTACAGTCCTGAGCAAAGTCTCTTGCATTCATTCTCTCATGCAATCCTTAAAACCCTTGCTATAATTACTTACAAATGAGAACATTACCTCTTGAAGAGGTTAGGCTAATTACTGAGGTAACAGAGAGTAAGTGTGTCAGTGAGATTTGATCCTTAGCCAATGACATCAGATTATTCCCTTTTAAACTTGACGGAATTTATCACAGCTGTGCAAAATAATGTTCTCCCCAGAAACAGCACAATTCACTAGTTTGCTTCTCCTTGGTTATTTCTGAAATAGCTCAAAATAACTCATAGCTTGTAGTCCTTATAAATGTCAGCAACTGTGAGGATTTTCCTTTGGATTTTGTCCCTTTATTTCTCTTAATTATACTCATTATCTTGTGGATCCATTTCTTTCTTTCTTTCTTTCTTACCCACTTTTTCTAATCATTCCAACTCTTCTAATATTTTTAGACTCTAAGATGTGTCACGTAATGTGAAAGATACTGAGGATAGGAGCATGAATAAAATATTTCTCTTGCCCTCAAAGAGTACAAATACTGCTTTAATTCATCATTTATCTTTTACGTTTCTCTTTTTTTATTTTTCAATGTTACTTTTTATGGATACCTAGTAATTATACATATTTATGGAGTACACATGAAATTTTGATACAAGCATACAATGTGTGATGATGAAATCAAGGTTACTGGGATATCCATTACATCAAGCATTTATCATATATTTGTGATAGGAATATTTCAAATTTATCTTCAAGTTATGTTGAAATATGCAATAAACTATTGATGAATATAGTCACCTGATTATGCTACCAAATACTAGATCTTTTTCTCCTATGTAACTGTATTTTTGTAATGAATAACCAACCACTCTAAATCACTCCCACCCACCTACCTCTATCAGATTCTGGTAACCACCATTCTACTCTCTACCTCTAAGAGATCAATTTTTTTTTTAATCTCTCATATATAAATGAGAACATGCTGTGTTTGTCTTTGTGTGCCTGGCATTTCACTTAACATAATGACCTCCAGTTCCATTCATGTTTTTGCAAATGATAGGATTCCATTCTTTTTATGGCTAAATAACATTCCATTGTATGTAGGTACCACATTTTCTTATTCATTCATCTGTTGATGGACACTTGGGCTCATTTCATATTTTGGCTATTGTAAATAGTGCTGCCATAAACATGGGTGTGAAGACATCTCTTGGATATACTGATTTCTGTTCTTTAGGATATATACAGAGCAGTTGGATTTAAATTTTAGATTTTTGTGGAACCTCCATATTGTTCTCCATTGTAGCTGTATTAATTTACATTTCCACCAATAATGTAGTAGGATTCTTCTTTCTACATAGTCTCCTTGTCCACTTATGATCAGAGTCATACTTTAATTTTGCCACATGACAGAGTAAGATAGGCTTAATTGTCAAAAGTTTTATATCAGATGATGTTACAGAAATCTTCCTGAATTTATATTACTTACAGTAAACAGAGATAACAATTTTCACGGGCCAACTATGTCAAAATTTTCATTGTTGAAGAAAACAAACCTAGCTTATAATCAGGTTTCTGAAAAATGGATAGGATGTGAACTGTTTCCATCTTCCTTTCCTGATTCTTCTTCCAAACACTCTATGTTCAGAACAAGTAGTATCGTTTGTCATTTGCCATGTGTACTGTTGGATTTTATTTTTCTAAGCTTCTAGTCAAATATTTTCTATAATTAGAAAAGCCCAGTCCATTCCTATCTAAACAGACAATGTTTGGTTATATGCTTCTATAGTTATGTACACAAACATAATATATATGTATATTATATATGTGTATATGACATACATAGATAATATAAGTCACATATGAGATATGTAAATATATGTATATGCATATGTACATATATAAAATCAGTGAAGCAATGGAAAGAAGGAATAATTAGAGATAATGACAAGAGTATAGGTTGAGAGCATTTGTGTGTGTGTGTGTGTGTGTGTGTGAACAAACTAGAAACAACACAATTTATTCCTTTTTACAATCCAGCACTTCTTCAACTTCATGTTGTGGCAGAAGCAGTACTAGGTAAACAGAAGGACAAAAGGGTCTCAATCATGTGGCTGGCAGCTGGCATTGATCACCAGCTGGGATCTCAGTTTGAATATAAACCACATCCTTAGTTCTCTTTCATGGATGCCTCACCACATGGCTGCTTGGGCCACCTCATGGGATGGCAGTCTCAGGCTAGGCAAACTTCTTACTTGGCAAGAATCTTTCTGCAGAGTGCAAAAGTAGATGCTGCCAAGTAATCTTAAAATTTAGTTCAAAAGTTCCACCACATTCTATTAGTTAAAGCACACCATAGTTAAAATAACCCATAGTCAAGATAGCTTACATTTAAATTGCCTAAGTTTAAGGGGACTTTAGGTGAACATGCAGTATTTTGGGGGCCATCAATCTATTGTAACAATCTCCTACTTCAAATAACTCCCCCAAACCAGTAGACAAGTAGTACTTCTGGGATTATAACCCTGGTCTATCCATTTTCCTTCAAGAATGGCTTGATGTCTTCAGGCATGGAGCATGCCTTCCCCATCACCAAATACTTTGACTAAAAACAACTATTACCCAGAAGATGCCAGGTAGTTGTACTCTCTTTACCCTAAGAGTTGAAGAACACAGGCACAGTTATCTTTGCAGAGAGCACCTCTCTGACCTTCATGGTTGCATCAGGGAATGAATGAACAGCCCCTTAAATAAATAAGAAAATAACCAGTGATATAGAATACACTTTGGATGACAACTGGGGAAAAAAATCATTGAAGACAGTTATCATCATCTGGGAGGACGTTTTAAACAGGGTAATCAGGGAAAGCTCTCTGATCACATTTGGACCGATACTAGGAGGAATTTATTGCAGCTGTGCAAAGTAACACACCCCGCTCCCCCACCCCCATCCCAACCCCACGAGAAATAGTACAAGCATCACCGTTCAGAAACATGTCTGACATAGGCTCCTAGAACAGTCAATGACAACTACCTTGCTCTCTGTGCCATCTCTTTGTTTTGCACCATTTACTGACTGCCTGGAACACAATACCATTTAAGATGAATATTTTGATAGAGATCCATATATTGGGAAAAGGCAAAACTAAAATTGTCTTTAATGTTGTGTTCTCCAGAACAGACAAGGCATTTGGAATTTGTAGCTGCAGACAGATGTATTTGGATGTTCTGCCCTGTGTGTTACTCTTTAATGTTAACAAAAAGGGCTATATCACAAGACTTGAAAGTTTTCTTCCCCTTTCAGTATTTGGCTCAAATATCACTTTATTTCTTCTTTTTCTATTTTGAAAATAACAAATTTAATTATTTTCCTCCAGAGTAGTTTGTTTTCATCTTACGCAAAAGTTGCTGCCTCCTTGCCTGTATCTTGATGCCCTTAAATCGGGGAAGAGAATAGGAAGGGCATTGGATTCCATGTCTCAGTGTGATCTGCTTTTTATTAGTGCCCAGGTCCACAACCTCACTATTCAGGGAAAGGTCTATGAGAGACGAGCCCAGGTCCACAGCCTTACTATTCAGGGAAATCTGCTGTCCGTTTCTCACCTCCCTGGCTATCTTTGCACAACTGTAAGCGTTTTGCTCTCACGTTCTCCCCTGTAACCATTTAATTATACCCTAAGTAGCAAAGCTTTCAATGCATCAAGAGGGCCTGAGACTTGGTCCTTAGGAAATACAAAGTGTTAGCCCAGTTTTCCCTGTGAAAGGCTTAGAGATTTATTATAAACTCAGCCTCTGGGAACTCTGTCCACTTCTTGGTCCCTTGAATATCCTGTTCAAATTCAATGGACAAAATTGCTTTTGGCTAAGTCTCTCAGTGTCTCAGGGGTGAGAAAGTTTTTTTTTAAATGTTGATTTTTTTTTTTCAATTGATAGGCTGGAAGTGTTTGAGATCATAGGCATAGACTATTGTTAGTGGTTACCTTTATCAACGTTGTCAACAAATCTTTTATGACAAAATAGAGTTTCATGGAAAAATAGATAAAAAAAGAGATAAAAAGAAAAACAGAACAACCCTACCAAAAAAAAAAAAAAGAAAAAATAGTTTCACACAAATAAGAGTATTTCTCTTTTTACAAGGATATTTTCCAAAAAATTATACCAATAATAATCTAATTTTATTAACCCAGTTTTGTTTATTAGTTCACTCAGTTTAGTATGCAGTCACTGTGCAAAGTATTAAAATGCTTCATCTACATTTGAGAATGTTCAAAGTTAGGGGCTGCTATTATTTATATTTTATAAACAATGTTCAGAGGGGTAAAATCATTTCTCACAGTTGCAGAACTAACAAGTAGCAGAACAAGTGCTCTGTGAAATTAAATTCAAGGTGTGACTTTTTGATTCATACATGGTTATCAATCCAAAGCCAGCTTTAATGTAGAATGTGCTGTCTTGAAGATTCATAGTGTGGCTACATAGAAGAGAAAATCGATGCCTTTCACTGTCACAGGGCATTCGTATACTGCTTAAATACATTAGGATTGTGATTTATTAAGAGTCCTTTCAGAGGTCCTCAGCATTATCAGTGTAGTCTACATGAGAGTTTATGTGAAATAGCTATATTAAAAAGAAAAAGTCCTGTCCAGCTTGATCTTTAATAGTGTTGTGCAGAAAGTACCCATGGTTTCACGTTTATGCATAATGAGGGGTCCTTTTTCCACTGTGACCTTAGGTGGCTACTCCTTTATAAGAAAGCAAGAGAAATCTTCCCCCACCCCAAGTGGGAGAATGATCAGTGATGTCCCTGGTTAGAAAGCACAGAGCTAATACCTCAAAAATTTTAAAAAAAACCTTTTTCCTAGAAAGTATCATATTGCTCAGTATTTTGAAAAAGGTAAACCTCTCAGACGTAATATTAACATTTCTAATATTCCTAATACAATGGTTGCATTTGGCATGAGTCTTGAGCAGGCTCCTAAGCCAGTCATAAATATTTCCTGCATGTGGTAAAAATAACTGAAATTAACAAGGATGTTTCCAGTTCAGAAAGTCATACATTACAGAGTGTTAGTGATTGAATGAATGCCAACAAAATTTTTATTACACAAGAAAAAGTGTTTTCACTTAATTACATATGGCAATTTTCACAAATCATTTTGTATGAAAGAATTTGAAATTTATATCAGAACCACAGTGAACAGTATTTTTATATTTGTCTAAACAGTTCTTTAGTTTATTATAGAATAAAATCTTCATAAATTTCATTTTATAACATATTGCTGTCAGTCTCAGCCAATCAATTTTTATTCTTCTAAGATCCTCTCCAGGAATTATTATGAATTTGTAGTTGGCAGGGCAGGCTCACTCTTTCTAAATAATATAATCAAGACTCTCACACTTAAATTGGGCAATGCATTTGCAACATCATTTTTCCTTAATAAGCTTTATACCCACTGTTTCTATTTAGCTATAATATCCATTATAAAAGCCCACTGCCCCTTGTTTCCATTTATCAGCCTACAATCACAATGTATACTTGGAATATAATAATGCCTGATTTTACCATCATACCCGTAGGGGAAACACTTCATCATGGTTGCCAACAATATAAATAAACTTCCCAGAAATCAAGACATGGGCAATGGGGGACCAGCGTATGAGAACTAGAACAATTTATATTACTCACTTTGAATTCAGAGATTTATCTCTATAAAGCTTTCCTCACAATCTATTCTATTACTTCATTTGAAAATGCTGGAACTTGAAATATTTTTCTGTGTATTCTTTATACTTGCCACAATGTGACACTTTAAAAATTCTGAGTTTTCATTAATTTTTTCTCTTATATTCTACTCTGCATAAGCACATCTTCTGGATACTGCTGGAACATCTAGCAAAAGTGTTAAAATGTCTCAGGAAGTTTTAGTAAGTACCATTTTGTAATGGAAGAAATTATTTGCTCCTTTATGTACTTTTTCGACTGTTGTCTCCTTAGTAGGAGGTGTCCAGAGTAAGCTGCCTATTAAATGCGTTTAAGATGCTGGCTATTAAATACATTTACCCATCATGTAAAGAAGGATGATGGGTATTATTGTATATTATTCTGAAGAGTTTTCTGTCTCTTCTCCTAACCATATATATGCCCAGAATCTCGTAATAGGCCCATGTCACCCTTTGAGTTGCCCTTTATATTCTCTAAAAGCTCTTGCTTGACCCAGTATTTCGTAGAGCCTTCTTCAGTACTACTGAGACAGTATCTGCTTCACTTTTCTCTTACATTTTATACAGTGGCACACTGTTTTAATCATATAACCTCTTCTTAACCTTTTATTTTTTACTTAGAATGATTATAAGATGGAGTTCATTAAATAACAAGATTCTGGTTAAGTAAGAAGACACTGTTCTGGAATTGTTAAATGAATAGGTAAGCCTTTATGATAATATTTCCCCCATGAAAAGTCATGGTGCTAGTTATTTCTGTAATTTAGAAAATTTGTTAGTAGAAAACCACGGTTTTGTTCTAATTAAACAAAGAAGTGACACCTTAATACACAAACAAACGTCTGTGTTATTCTCCATCCTCTCATACCATTACCTATTTTTTTTAAACAAACCTGTTGTCAGGTTTAAATTAGCTTTCTTGGTTGAAACCAGCAGTCTTAATTTGCAATTGAAATTCATCCAATTAAACAATAGATTGCCTGGAATTAATGGTAATTGAACAATCTAAATTAAACGGGAGAAACTGTGGACAAGTGAAGAGGAAAATAAACATGGCACAATTTAAGCTTGGAAAGTCACATACATTAACGAGACCATGGAACCATGTTTCATGAGACGTCATTTACCTTCAGACACATCTATAAAAGCCTTTGTGGGACACTCCACTGACCTAAAAAGTGAGTATCTTGGCAGCCATTGAGACAACCAGAATTCAAGTAGCCATAAAAACCCTATGTTTGCGATGGATTTACTTTCTTTCGGCTAATAGGACATGGCAACATATCCCTGTGATACCATCAGCCACAAAAATGTGACAAGAAAGGAATTGTCCATTGCATGTATTGTAATGTCACTCCATCAAAAGGTCTAAGTCTCCTTTTTCAGGCATGATATAACAACTATAACTCTGGAAAAAAAGTATGGTGGTGAAGCTTATATTAATTTGTTGCCCAAGAAAAAGAATTATGAGAAATGCAATCTAGTTCTTGCATAGGCACTGGTAGGTTTTTGCAGAGCTAACTCAAAATATTTGACTTTTCACAAAGGGTCTCTGACTGTCTTACACGGTCTGGTTATCCATACACAGCAAGAAATACTAACCCTTAATAGATTGCTATGATCACCTGCAGAGAAAAACGTATCCCCTAGCAAAACTTGGTTTGGAGACAATAATGATGGCACAAACATACCAAGAAGGTATGAAAAGACATCAAGAATGTATAAAAAATACACCAAGAGGGTATGAAATTACATTATTAAAGTTTCTAGAAAGAGTAAGGCAGGCCCCTCAAGACAATTAGAAAAGGTTTAAGAGCCCAGTGCAGTAGTTCATATCTAGAATCCTAGCAACTCAGCAGGCTGAGGTGGGAGGTTTGAGGCCTGGAGTTTGAGATGAGCCTGGGCAACATAGTGAGACTTCATCTCTAAATAAACAATCAAGAAAACAAAACAAAACAAAAAAATGCCTGGATGTGGTGGTGCTCGCCTAGAGTAGTAGGTACTTAGGAGACTGAGGCAAGAAGATCACTTGAGGCCAGGAGTTCGAGGTTGTAGTGGATCATGATAATGCCACTGCACTCCAGCCTGGATGACAAAGTAAGACCCTGACTCTTAAAAAAGAGAAAAGATAAAAGAAAAAAAAAGGAAAAGCAAGAAACAGTTAAAAAAAAAAAGGGGAGAGAAAGAAATGGCTTGAGAGAGCTAGGTAGAAAAGAATGGCATGAGTTTACATTGTGGCTAGAAGGCATGTCTAGGGCCAGGATTCTCTGGTGTGGGTGGGGGCTTTCCTGGTTTGAATGGCCTGCTGGTATCAGTGGATCACCCAGATTTTCTTATCAGCTTGTCTAGATTTAGGACACAGGAAAAAGAGGCAAGGACAAGGCTTAAAAGTTCTCATCAGTCAAATATTTTTCTTTAATTGGAATCATAGTCATCATTACAGAGTCTGAGTATTGGAAATGGGCAATGTCAACATAAGAATGCCTCTTAATCTGCTCTTCATCCTGCAAATAGAGCTGATGCTTACCTATCCCATTACTGCAAAATGGAGGCAGAGATTGGCATGCTACAGCCACAAGCAAAGGAATTCTAGCAGCCACCAGAATGTGGAAGAGGCAGGGAAATTGTCGCGGAGAGCCTCTGGTAATGTGTTGCCCTAACAAAACCTTGATTTCAGTCCAGTGAAACTACTGAACTTCTGGCCTGGAGAACTATGACAGGGCAAATTTCTCATGTTTCAGGCACCAAATGTGTGATCATTTGCTCTGACAGCCACGAAAATGAATACATACGGAATATAAATGGAGAAAGTAGACTGTAAAAATGAGAAGATTACACCAATAAAAGAGATTATTAAATCTGAATCATAGAATGTGTGTGGGTGTATAAGGCATGACAAGATAAAGTATGTGAAAGAATGATGACAATTACAGCTATAGAAATAATAAAGAGGTGTAACAAATTTAAGCCACAAATTAGATGGCTCGAAACAACAGTAACTTTCTTCCCTCACAGCCCATAAGGCTAGAAATTCAAAATGATGGTGTCATGAGGACCATGCTCCCTTGAAATCTCCAAGGAAGAATGTTTGTCTGCCTCTTTCTAGCTTCAGGTGTTTTCTGGGATTGTTGGCACTCTTTGTCTTGCAGCTGCATCAATCACTGCGATTTTTGGCTTCATCCTCACACAGCTGTTTTCCCTCTGTATGTGTCTGTGTCTCTGATTCCCACTTTTTTTTTTTGTCTTCTTATCACATTAGTCATTGAATGTAGAGCCTGCCCTCATCCACTATGACCACATTTTAACTTGAATATATCTTCAAACACTCTATTTACAAATAGGATTACATTCCCTGGTACCAAAGGTTAAGACTTTAACATATTTTGCTGAAGAGGAACACCATTTTACTCACAGCAGAAAGTAAAAGCAATCTTAGGAAATTTATACTTTAAGAGTAATGCAAAACATTTCCAAAGATTTTACTCAGGAATGGACATTATTATATAATCATTGTACATATCCTCTAAGTATCTTAGTTGAGCATCCCATTGGTCTCACTCTAACCTAACTGAAATCAAAGGGCAGTGGAGTCCATTGATGCCATCCATAAAGTTTACACTTCAAGTTGCAAAGCAAGGGGCTGAGCAAATGGAAGATATGTAGCACAGATTTTGTTAGGAATCATTCTCATGAAAGTTTAATACTGTAGAAGAGTTAGACAGGAAAAAAGTCAGGAAAATGCTAATTATTCCTCATAGATTGATGGTTTCTTTCTTTTTCTTTCTTTCTTTTTTTTTTTTTTGACAAACTATAAGGTTTATCTACCTTGGTACTGATGGAATAGGTTTAATTGGCAACTAATGATTTTCATGACTAAAGTAATTTCGGACTCCACACACCTTGTTATTTAATATGGTGTCCCACTAATCAGAAAAAGCAGTCTTTAATCTGTTTTTGATACAATTGAAGATGAATAATTTGTTGGAGTGACTTATACAAGCTTTAGTTGATGGATTCTATCTTTAGTTTTATCCGATAATGAATACTAGACATTTATTTCTGATATGAAAATGTCACAGTTCTCTTGAATTGAGTGATAGACAATCATTACATATTCAATTTGTTTTTATATTTTAAAAGTTTTAATAGAAGTTTTCATTGACTTTTTACCAGTATTCCTTTAACACTAGAAACATATTATCACTTTAATAGAATATCTCTTTTTGAAAGATACCCTAGAGTGGACACCACCTAATGAGTGAGATCTAGTAATTCTAATAACATTTTTATTTTGTCAGGAATCTGAAAATACCCTAAACCCAATTTGGATTAACATTTTCATTTCATCTAAAGTCTTGATTTGTTTTGGTTAGAGTTTTCTTTGAGAATATTGACAATAGGGTTTTCTGTGAAACACAAAGTGATTGAAGGAAGAAGCTGTAGGTGAATTTTTCTGGGTAAATGGAAACATGAGGCAGCTTCAAAAATATGAAGCATAAACAAATAAAACTGCAACAGTCTCTTGGACTTCTTGAAAAATCGACACCCTATCAACAAAATTGAAAGAGCCAGAAGAGTAAGATTAAAAAAAAAAATTCAAAAACTAGCAGAAGACGAGAAATAACTATGATCAGAGCAGAACTAAAGGAGATAGAGACACAAAAAAACCTTCAATATATCAATAAATCCAGGAACTGTTTTTTTGAAAAGATCAGCAAAATAGACAGACTGCCAGCCAGATTAATATAAAAGAAAAGAGAGAAGAATCAAATAGATGCAATAAAAAACAATAAAGGGGATATCACCACGGATTCCACAGAAATACAAACTACCATCAGAGATTACTACAAACAACTCTATGCACATAAACCAGTAAACCTGCAAGAAATGGATAAATTCCTGGACACTTGCACCCTCCCAAACCTAAACAAGGCAGAATTTGAAACCCTGAATAGACCAATAACATTGATATACCACCTCAAGCAAGTTAGAATGGCGATCATCAAAAAAATCTGGAGACAACAGATGTTGGAGAGGATATGGAGAAATAGGAACAGTTTTACACTGTTGGTGGGAGTGTAAATTAGTTCAACCATTGTGGAAGACAATGTGGCGATTCCTCAAAGACCTAGAAATAGAAATTCCATTTGACCCAGCAATCCTATTACTGTGTATATATCCAAAGGATTATAAATCATTCTATTATAAAGACATATGCACATGTATGTTCACTGTGGCACTGTTTACAATAGCAAAGACCTGGAACCAACCAAAATGCCCATTGATGAGAGACTGGACTAGGAAAATGTGGCACATATACACCATGGAATACTATGCAGCCATAAAAAATGATGAGTTCATGTCCTTTGTAGGAGCATGGATGAATCTGGAAACCAACATTCTCAGGAAACTGACACAAGAACAGAAAATGAAACACCACATGTTCTCACTCATAGGCAGGTTTTGAACAATGGGAACACATGGACACATGGAGGGTAGCATCATACACTGGGGTCTCTTGGTGGGGACTAGGGGAAGGACAGCGGGGGAGGAGGGGTTGGGGAGGGATAACATGGGGAGAAATGCAAGATATAGGTGATGGGAATGGAGGCAGCAAACCACATTGCCAGGTTTCTACCTATGCAACAATACTGCATGTTCTGCACATGTACACCAGAACCTAAAGTGCAATTATATGTATATATAACATATATATATATATATACATATAGACACACATATATATATTTTAAAAAATTGCACCTAAAGTGCAATTATATATATACGCACATATATATATATTTTTTAAAAAAACAGTGATAATAGCAAGTTTGGGAAGATGTAAAGAAACTGGAAATCTCACAAACTGGTATTAAAGATGTAAAATTGTGTAATTACTTTGAAATTAATTCAGGATTCCCAAAAAGTTAAACAAATTTCTACCATACGATCTAGTCATTGCACTCCTATGCAATTATCTCCCTTCCAAATGAAAACATATGCTACAAAGACTAGTGCATGAATGTTTATGGAAGCTTTATTTGTAATATCCTTTAGTTGGAAACAGTCCATGTGCTCAAGATCACATGAATGGATGAATGAATAGTGGTACATCCACACAGTGGAATGACATCAAATGAATAGATGATTAATACAAAAACCTGATTAATCTAAAAATAATTATGCTGACTAAAAAATACTAGATGAAAACTAGAAAATAAATTCTATATTATTATATTCATATAAAAATTACAAAATAAATTTACTTTGTAGTGATGAAAAGTAATTAACATGGGCATAAGAAAACTGGTGGAAGTAACGTGATAATTTTATAGTGTAGATGTCACAATATCAAAATATAAACTTTAAATTTATCTACTTTAATGTTTCTCATTTACAGCTCAATAAAAATGTTAATATAATCATATGTTGAGCTGCAAAAAACAAACTAACTTCAAAAACAGGAATAGTGAAAATAATAGGCTTAAAAGTTAGATGGCTCTGAATCCTAAATTCACATCCTTAGTTGTATAACCCCGGTGATGTCACTCATTTATTTGCACTATGGTTTGTTAAGACTCTTCACGTGATTTGTCCTGTAGAGTCCTTTGTTTCGCAGAAGAGGAAAGGAGAGCTTAGGAGAGAGTTACTGGGTGAAATTATTTTTACCCTCTCAAATATTTTAAACTATTAAATGTCTTTATCAAATATTATGTATGATTGCATAAAATATTAAATAGGCCACCATACAAATCTCCAGAAAAGTATAAGAATTTTTTAGAAGTCTTCCAAATCACTGATTAAGACCCATCTTTCCTAAATGATACAAAGGACTGGTGATGATTGAATGGTATTAGACACCCCAAATTCCTCCTACCTATATAAGGCAGACTTGAGTGGTTTTCTTAAACCTAAGCCTCATCCCAATTTCTATTTGACACTGTATTGATTCAGCCATAATTTCAACAAGTCTTAGATTGGGTTTTCTTCAAAGCATAAAATCTGTCTACCAATAGCCGTGGCTGCTTTGTGCATGCATTACTATTTAGTATTTGTAAGATAGTCCTCTCTATTAAACCCAGCTATCTTGCATCTGTCCCTTTTTCCATAGTGTGTGTATGTGTTTGTGTGTGTGTATGAGAGAGAGAGAGAGAGAGAGAGAGAGAGAGAGAGAGAGAGAGAGAGAGATACAGCTCTGATCTGAAGAGGGATTTAATGAAATATGTAGGGAGTAGAACTTATGAAAAGTAATTCATTTATGGCAATGAAAGGATTCCTTAGTGCTTATGGCAAAGCACTTCGAGATATTAAGTACATTGTTAGAGGGCACATAAACAAAATTAAAACACAGACATAAAAAAAGATTGTAACACTGGGCTAAATGGAATGACAATAGAAAAAAAATTCAAATTAGGAATGTGCTGTGCAAAGTATATCACATGATTCTAAGATAATTAGAATTGCATATTACACTGGAGGTATTTGTTTTCTATAAAACTGTCTGCAATAGATCATTCCAAAACATTATGAACCATATATTTCCCTTCCAAACCTGCCTATCTATTAAGCCCACAAGTAATGAAATTGAAAATCTACACATAAGGAAACCTTTTAATTATACACAGTAATACATTAAACCAGGGAATGGATTTTAAGAATCCTTTTAGAAATAACATGTCTACCTTTTCAAAGTGAAACTGTGAGGTTATGTATTTTCCTGAGAGAGTTCCTTTCTCATCTTTCTCATCTGTTTAATGATAATTGTGTTTCACTTTTTCTGTCTTAAGCCTGACTTTCTTTTGATGAAAAAATTCTCATAAATTTTTCAAGTACTCTCCTTCCTATAGGATATTCATAATGTTGGGAGTTACCTATCCTGTATTAGGTAGGCATTTCACAATAGAAATAATAAATCATTTTTTAGTTTTACTGCTGATATAATAACCTTTTTCGAAAAAAGTTTGCTGTGTTTTTTTGTTTGTTTTGTTTTGTTTTGCTTTGCAAAATGGCTCTAGGAAATAGAAAATACAAAGTTGTACTTGGAGAAATTAAACAGGGCCCCCGACACTTTGAGAAAATATATGCAATGGGAATTCTATATATTTGTAAATTAATGTTAATAACATAACCTATGCATAGTCATTAAAAAAATGAGAGGCATTTTGAAATAGACATATTCCTCCCCGAATTATTTGCTTCATAGTGTCAGTTCTGTATTCCTGTTCCAGTGACTTTAAAACATCCTGAAACTCTCCTCTTTTTCTTTGTAACTAAATTAGATTGTATGTATAAATTAATCCAACATCTGAGAAACATGTAAATAGCTACAACTGTAAAACAAAAGATATATATATGTTTAATATATATATACAAATATACATGTATATATGTATAAACAAATGCCCCCAAAATTATAATTTATAACAGAAATATAAGATTGAAAGGTGGGATAGGGTTAATGGCAACTGAGAAGCAGAGATCCTGAGACTTTTGCTAGACATATATTTCTATAAAAGTAAATTTCAGCATCTTGAAATATCTACTTAATAATTATTTGCTTTAAGGGACCAAATAAAGCAAAACATTGTTTTGCAATCACAGATTTTAATTCACATTTTCTTTTCCTCTCTAGATAGTTACTGTGAAATGCCTACAAACCCAAACTGTTCACTTTTGGTACATCCTCTTCTCTCAGACAATGTACAAACTTCTAAGAAATAAATATGAAAATATTTGTAATTTATAGATTTATGTCTGTCTGTTTTATTGAACCACATGAATAAAACAATAAAACTGCAATTTCAAGACAACTGAAAAATTTCATCAAGCTTTGAAAAAGCTCTCAAGAAGCCTTGCTGCTTGTGAAACATTGAGTTTCATCTTTTAAATAATGATACAAAAAATGTGATCAAATAACTTTCTTAATAAAGCTTTGTTTGCTGATTATAAAAAAGAATAAATATAAATTAAAAACATAAATACATGAGTGCAGGTATGAGGAATGTATACTTCTTCAGTAAATATCTACTCACCATTCATTTTATGGGTTCGATTTTTACCTTCTTGGAAGACAGAGAACAGACCAAGAGGTGTGAGGAATAACACTGGTCAATTTTTATGGAAGGGAGAAGAAATACATTGTAATAAGCTCCTTTACCTCTTAAGAAACCTTAGCTATGCTCCTCTTGTGGCTTTTTTTTAGCAGAGGTTTAAATAGATACAGTCTAATCTTTAGAAGCTCAGCAAGACATTTTCCTTTATCACTGGTGTTCTGGCCATAATGTCCTCTTCAAATATCTGAACTATAGACTCATCATGAGTCCCTCTTAGAATGGAGTCCTCTTCCTTTCTTCTACTTCATTTCTTTCTTAGGAATCTGGGTAACTGCACCAAAATGAATCCTCACTCCTCATTGACAGACCAACTTGGTGCTTTCCACACTTGTGAGATCTGGAATATTCCTCTTTCCATTGTGGTTCTTCCCATCCATATCCAGTCCCATCTTACTGAACATACAATTTCTGATCATTGCTTCACTATGTCCTGACCTTCTCTCGGATAACCTCTTCTGTCATGATGTGGGGTATCTGCTCAGAATTGGCATTTAACGGGGATGATGGGAAAAACAAGCAAATGACAGACAGTTTTGCAATGAATTAAGGAAAGACCTGTAAAAATAATATTTAAAGTAAACATGAGAAAGTTAGAGAGAGAGAGAGATTGATCTTTACATCATAAGAACCAACAGATTATTATGTTATCTAATAGAATCTTATTTAACAGATTCTTTTAACATCGTAAAAACTAACAGATCAACCAATATGATAGTTTTCAACATGTCTGTGGTAGATCCACTAGTTGATCATAATCAGTTCTTTGGGTGTCACATTTAAACTTGATTTTTTATTATATACTTTTGTCTTAATTAGAACAGATAATAAAACATATTATTTTTGTTTTCATTCTCTTGAATTCCCTTATTTTTTAACTTTTTTACCAAATGAGAAAAGCAGAAATTTCAGAACCCAAATTTAACCTCAGAGATGCTGAGCAGTATGTTATGCATATGAACGGCTCTGATTAAGAAGGTTGTTGATAAATTAACCTTCCTGATCAAAATCAGCTGATCTATCTCAAGCTTCTTTTTTCTGTTGAAGAAAAAACTAACTCTCTCACAAGAAAATGGAGTTTTCCAAGGTCACAGCAGCAACTGAAATTCTTAATTTTTCTCCTAGGTTTTTGAAGCCTCTTTACTCCCCCTTCATGCCACATTATTGGGATCTAGTTCAGAACAATAGTATAGTGACGGGCATCTCAAACCTATGGCAATCCCCTCTGCCCCTTTCTTTCTGTACAATTATGAAATGATTATACCTTCATTTCTTTCAAAGAGAAAATCATTGTTCTCTTTCAAAGTCTTTTCATTTATTTTTGATGTGTCATTTGTAGCTACCATTAGCTTTTCCAGATGCTGCAAACATGAAGAAAAATTCGCAAAATAGTTCACATTAATGATGAGCCATGTGTGCCTTTCAGCTACTTTTAAGAATAATATTCTTTCTTGTGCTTTTCAGTTACTTTTAAGAATAATATCTTTTGGAAACATAGATTTCAACTTCAGATAGCGAGCAATTGGAATTTGTGGAATCCCTAAGTGAATATTACAATGTAATTTTTAAAAATCACAACCAAAAAAATTTTCAACATCTGATTATCCTAAGCATTTAATTAGTTTTGAAAATGTGATAGAGAAAAATAGTTAACACATGGAATTTTCTGACAGATAATCTATTAACTACAGAAAATTTTATTGATGCCCCTATAGCTACTGGGATGATGAACCATTTACCAAATCTGAAGTCTACATGACTTCACAGGAGCAGATGGCAAACAATGTCTTGGTTGAAATAATTTCTGCTTCCCTAATAAAATTTATTTTTTTTAAAAAACGTAATTATTTAGGATTCTGCTGCAGCATTTTTAGATATTAAACAAGATTAAGAAATATGCTTGTTTTAGACTGTGAATATGGCTTGCTATTTCAGGCACACTGTATTGTTTTATGTTTCAGTACCAAATATAAAGTAAAATAGTTTAGAGAAAGAAAAACAAGGTGATTTTCAGAAATTAGCATCTTGTCCCTTATCAGTTGTTAAGCAAGTTAGTTGATCTGTCTGATCTTCTATTTATTTATTTTTACATGTATAGGAATTAAAAATGTATATAATGAGAATATTTTTGATTTAAATATTTTTATTTAAAACTAATATTCCTAATTAATTTCATAGTTAATTTGTATATTTTAAAAATTGTGGTAGACAAATGTAAGAAATACTTATTTTTTATAATTCAATACACTATGAGTGAAAATATATTCAGATTTTATGTACTTTGAATTAAATTAGTTTGTTTTTAATCATTTAAATCACTGAGAATCAGCATGATTTGCGATTGTGATAGAAAAAATATAAAAATAGAATTGAAAAACATTTTTAAAAAGGAAAATAAAAAATAAATTTAAAAAAAATCTTCAAAGTGATGGTCTGCTTATTTTATTTTATTTTTTCTTTTTCAAATTTTACTGTAGATTCCAGAGGTACATGTGCAGGAGAATATAATGAAAATGTTGCTATATGATTTTCTTCTATGAAGAGAAAATAACACAGTTTTGATATAAGTGGAAAGGCGGGACAGGGAATACAAAGGGTTCTGTGACTGCATTAATGAAACATAGTTAAATGTGTGAAATAAGTTGATTCCACAATTCAGATCAAAGGCTTAATGGGAATTGTTGTTTCAGTAGGTTTCTGTTAAGAATGGCCTGTTTTAAGAATTGACTTTTAACCTCCATTTATATAGGACTTGAGTGGTCAAATTATGTCAGAAAGTTCCTTCTTGGCATTTGTGGGAAGGTCAATATGACTGTTGGTAGAAAGGCTTTCTATAAGGAGTGTGACTATGAGAAGAATAACAGAGGCCACTGAGATTCCCTGTAGAGAATGACACATGGAAGTGTTTGCCTTGACGTTTCTTAGCAGGAAAACAGGAATGAGATTAAGTGCTATTGTTGCATCTTTACTATGTCCTGCATACTGTGCTTGACACATTACAAGCACACATCATTTTATTTTTCAAATCACCCATGATGTAATTAAACAGTAACATACATATTAACAATAAGCAATTTGTAGGCACTTTTGTCCAGGCACTATTCTCAGAAATTACGTATTCATTACTGACAATATCTCTATGTGATCATCTAATTTAGAGAGGAAGAAAAGACACAGCATTAAGAAGATTTACCAAAGAGATAGAGCTTGTAAATGTGGAACCAGGGTTTGAACCCAAAAAATATTCTTACAACCTGTAATGCCTCTTCATTAGATACTATTATCTCCTGTTTAGATTAGTAGAACTAAAGTTTATAGAAGTTAGGTAGTATGCCCAATGTCATACAACGCATAAAGGAAAGAACTGGAATTTGAATTCACAACTGTCAGCCGTTAAGCCTATTTTCTTTTCCCAGCATAACTTTGCCTTGTGAATATTGAAAGAGAGCTCCAGTAGCAAGCATTATAAGGATATGCTGAAGGAGAAAACCATTTGGAGGTAGTCGTCTGAATTTATTTATTTGTATTTATTTATTTATTTATTTATTTATAAGTAAGGCTATTTTTCTGTTATCTAACCATGTGCTGCTTTTCAAATCTTATGAAGCTTTGCAATCTCTGATAGCATCTTCTGACTGCCAGCTTATTATCTATATTCCATCAAGCCAGGTCTCCTCATCTATGACACTTCTTAACATAGAAAGATCTTCTGCCTTTCATTTTAAGACCCAACTTTTTGTGTATGTCTTTGGAAACCCATCAGCTATTATTTATCCCCCTCCCCATTTACCTAAGTCTTATTATTTCCTAAGACTACTATTTAACATGTTAACTAAACATTTACAGATTGAGTTTTCCTATTTTTGTGCCATATGTTTATGTCTTTTCTTCCTAATTTATTCAGCTGTAAGTACAATTCTGATGCTCTTTATCTACCTTAGAGTGAAAGACATTGAAAGTATCTTAGCTGGTAGAATAAAAGTTGATTTTGTTTTTAACATAGTTATAGTGCTTGATCGTCGCTCCCCTTTCTTGGAGATAATCAATGCTGATGGTACTCAGAGACAGTCTCCCCATGATCAGTTATCAGCATTCCTGGACAAAGTCATCTTGTAATCATTTTCAAAAGATTGACTTGCCTTGTAGATGTCTTTGTTGAAACATAATTGTTATGATCTGAATGTCTGTGCCCTCTCAAAATTCACACAGTTAGGAAATAATTAGGTTATGAGGGTAGGCCAAGTGAATGGGATTAGTGTTCTTCAGCTCAAGGGAGATTGCCTGCCCCTTTAAAAATACATGGACACATAGAAACTGCCATTCATGAAAAACAGGCCCTCACTCGACACTGGATTTACTGACATCTTGACCTTGGACCTTCCAGTCTCCAAAAGTGTGGGCAATACATTTCTGTTGTTTGTAAATTACTCAGTTTAAAATAACTTGTTATAGCAGTCCAAACTGACTAAAACAAGAATCAAGGGGAAATCCAAACTGACTTACACACACACACAAACACACATAATACACATACCCTAAAATAATTTATTTAAAATTACATAAAGAACTTGTATTTTTTATTATGGACCTCACCAGCTAAAAAGTATCCGCCCTCATTTTTTCAAAAATTCATAAAAATTATGATAAACATTAAGGCATCAGTACCAGTTAATAGTCTGAAGTCAGCAGCATGTACCTTCTGTGAGCTTTAACTTTTCCTTATAGTAAATTATATATAGTTGATGAATCATTGATCATGTTTACAGAAAGCTATATGTGTAATTGCTTTAGCAATGGTCAAAATTCAGCATGTCCACTCACACCCCTACACATCAACCTACCCACCCACTCCGGCATGCACACATTTCACGTATTTTTTTAGTTGAGGGTATCAGGAACAAAAATAGACGTTTCTCTAGTCTCCACATATTCGTTTTGACCATTGATTTTCCCAAGAGTACTCAAGAGGACTGAGAACAGGAGACCAAACTCTCAGCTCTGTTAATTGAGCTTTCTTTGAGTCACATCAGTTCTTTTGACATTTTTAATAGGATTGCATTAATGGAATTTTATATAGTTGGAACTGTTCAATACTTTTCTACAAAGACAAGGTGCTTCTGCTTGAAAATGTGATTACTCTAATTGTGCTATCTATTCTTCTATATAATAATGCCACTTTTTCCATTTAGGTGGAGTTGACAAGTGTCAGGAAGCATCAATCAGCTTCCATACAAATATTCCTAAAGAAAAATTAGTATAGTCAATGAAATACTTCAGAGACATCCAGAAACATACTCATTGTGGAAATTGTGGCTTTCATAATATCTTGATATTGTGTTATTTGTGAGTGCAATGTGTGTGTGTGTATAAAGATAGAAGAGATTAGAGGGCTAGTCTAGTCCTTTACTAATATGCACACTATTAAATAAATGATGAAGAAAATCAACTATGTGTTTCTTTGGATCATTCTATTCTTGGCTTTCAAAGAGAAAGCACATTGGGGAAATGGAGGCAGTTTAATAAATATGCCTTGGATAGACCTTTCAGAAAAAAACTAACAAAGAATATATCTGGAGAGAAAGACCAAAGCATGTAATTTCTATAACCACAGGAGATCTTTTCATTAGCCTCTCTTTGGTTCTTAATAGTTTCCCAGATGCATCTGGGGACTGCTAAAATCATTATCTCTGTACAATTACTCTATCTCTTTATTGATACATAGACCTTCAGTCTGACTGAGTGAAGAGAAAACATTCTATCTAATCTGCATTATGGTATCACAAAGTAATTGTTGAGATAATGTTATGTTAAAATAAAATTGTATTCTAACCCTCTTTTAGTATTTAAGTTCAGACCTTTCAAATGCCACTGAAACCCTAACAATTAACTCCAAGCAACTCTTGCTTACCTGTAAGGATCAGTAAATGCTTAGGAAAAGCCAGCTACTATTGGCACTAATGAAGTATGAAATAGACTAATTTTGTCTTGTTTCTTTGCCTAGTTTTTCTACCACAGAGGAGTAGACATGCAGAAATTGTGTCTCTCTCAGATACACAACAATTAGGTAATCTTCTCTCTAGTATTTATTCTTTCTAAATCTCTTGTAAGAAAATACAACCAGAAGCAGCAGCACCACTACCACATGGCTATCACCATCATCATCATCTTCCCACTCTCCTGGAGACTTGCCTCATCCAGTGGTGTCTCTTTCCAATGTGTTCTCTATATTGGAGTTGACTTGTGTTTTTCTCCTAAAACACACCAAGAGTTTTTCTATACTCTAAAGATAAAAGCCAAACTATTCCATGGTACGCAAAGCCCCAAATAGTCAGACTCTTCCATATTTTTCCAGCGACAGCTGCAGTTTGATCACTCTCTTACTCTGCTTCAGACACACTATTTGGTTTTTCCCATTTGTACACCTTTTCCATGCTATCCTTTTCAGGGGACCTTCTCACATACTGTTTTTCTCTTTCTGAAACAATCTTAACTCCACTTTTCACCTAAATAAATTAGCTTAATTTTATTTAGAGCTTATCTTACTCCTCACTTTCTCAGGTGTTAGTCCAAACTGCACTATTTTGTAAGCCCCCCGCCATTTCACAGACCCTGGTTAGAGTGAAACATCCGACAGGTTTAGGGCTGCGAGAAACATCCCTCCTAAAAACCTGACCACAAGGCAGAGGAGCATCATTTTTAAATTTTATTTTATTATTATTTTTTGAGAGGGAATTTTGCTCTTGTCACCCAGGCTGGAGTGCAATGGCGCTGTCTTGGCTCACTGCAACCTCCGCCTCCCAGGTTCAAGCAACTCTTCTGCCTCAGCCTCCCGAGTTGCTGAGATTACAGGTGCCTGCCACCATGCCCAGCTATTTTAAGCTTTCTTAAAAAGTAAACAACCACCTACCATATGATGCAGCCATTCCATTTCTAAGTGTTTACTGGAGAAAAAAACAAATAACATGTCAGTACAAAGAATTTTACAGGAATAGAGTAGTAACTTTATAACAGTTATGGCCATACATAGAAAACTCATTAATTATTATTTTTATTATTATTTTGAGAGGGAGTCTCCCTTGTCACTCAGGCTGGAGTGCAGTGGAGCTATCTCAGCTCACTGCAACCTCCGCCTCCCAGTTTCATGCAATTCTCCTGTCTCAGCCTCTCGAGTAGCTGAGATTACAGGTGCCTGCCACCAAGTCCAGCTAATTTCTTTGTATTTTTAGTAGATATGGGGTTTAACTATGTTGGCCAGGCTGGTCTCAAACTCCTGACTTCAGGTGGTCCACCTGTCTCTGCCTCCCAAAGTGCTGGGAGTACAGGCATAAGCCACGGCACCCAGCCGGGAACAGCCTTATCATACCCTGGTGGGCAAAGTCCCAGCTGAAGGAACATCCCTGTCATATCCTGTTGGGCAAAGGTCCAAGGAACATCCTATCATATCCCACTGGAAAAAGGGCCAAACCACCTGATCATAGGAACATCTTACCACTAGCCTCCCGGGCAGCAAGCCATACCACCCAGACCCCTTCCACCCAAGCCTATAAGTTACCCCAGTCTATAAGCAGCAGTGGGCTCTGGCATTAAGCTGGTCCCCCACCTCTGAAGGGTTTTGCAATAAGCTGAGTTGCCATAGAGCCACCAACTCTCTCTCTCTCACTCTCAGACATTTTTTAACTTTTTCTTTTCCTTCAAAACCTAACATCTGGAAGTCACCCTTCTTAATATCATTAATATTTGTCACAGATCAGCCAACTGAACACTCTTTTATTATTATTGGTTATAACTACTATTGCTTATAACTAGAATTAATTTTATTTTTTATAAATTTAAAATATAAAATTAAGTCACATTATATGCTCTTATGTAACCATAAATCACTGAATATCAATTATTTCATTAAAATATTTATGTACTATTTGATACTTTGATAAGTTTGTATCTCTATGTCTAAACCCATGCACACAGGGGTAGTTATAAATGCAAAGTTCAGTATTTGGAATATAATACACTCATAACAAATTATAGAATACTGTAGAGCATTATTGTGTGCCAGGAAATGGCTAAGATGGCACATATTTAATTTAATCTCTAAAACAAACTAGTGGCTTCTTAGGTATCACTGCTTCATTTTACAGTTGGTTGATAAAATGACCCAAAGTCCAGGAGTGAAAAATATAACCAAAATTGTTTTCTGGATCCACTAGTCTAGGAAATATTCAAGTCATCACAATCTCTGCTCTGGCTTTCTTCAACTGATTCTTCCTGTCTAATCTTCCACCCAACCAGATATTCTTCTCACATTAATTCAGTCGTATCACACGCTTTCTTAAAACTCTCCAAAACCATCTTTCTTACATTAGAACCCCACATCCTTAGAACTGTTTTTCAAACGATGTCAAAATAGTTTGTAGCAAACTATTCATCTTGTAGAAACATACACACACACACACACACATATACACAATTCTTTTAAAACACTGGATAATGAAAAAAAAAAAAAAAAAAGGAAGAGACTGGAGGTTTGTCAAAGTTAGAAAACCAGAAAATGCACTGTCTGATAATTTCACTGACATGCTTCTTACGTGAGTGTACCCCAGATTGCTCTGGTTGCCTAGAACTCAATCAGAAAAATCACAGCATTCCTGGATTTCAGACTTAGAGAGAAAGTTTGGAGCTGCCAGAGAAACTGGAAAATTAGCAGGAATAACTATATTATTAAATAATAATGTAACAATAACTTTATCAAGTATGAATCCACAGATGTGGGAGTCAAAAATCTGAAGATAAATAGTGCTCATACCCTTGCATAGCTCCTGAATTGTGCCTGTGTTAGAGGAAAAATACAATGTGGCAGACAGAAGATTAGAAGGAATAAAGGCACTCCATTTCTTAAATTTGGTAAAAAGAACCCCATAAACTTAAAAATCAAAAGAGCTCAGGACACACCAAACAGGATAAATATAAGAAAACTACATGTAGACATATTATAGCCAAAAGATGAAAACCAAGACAAAGATAAATTTTATAAATAATTTATATATTTTTAATAAATAATATTGGACACCAATAGACAAAAAGTAAACTTTAAAACCTTACACATTACACACATTAATCTAAAATGAATCATAAATTTATTTTATATTTTATTTTTATTTACTTATTTTTCTGAGACATGGTCTCACGTTGTCAGTGCAGTGGCACAATCTCGGCTCACTGCAGCCTTGATCTCCTGGGCTCAAGCGATCCTCCTACCTCAGGCCCCAGCAGCTGGGACCACGGGTGTGTGCCACCACGCTCAGCTAATTTTTTGTATTTTTTGTAGAGAGAGGGTTTTGCCATGTTGCTCAGGCTGGTCTCAAACTCCTGAGCTCAAGCAATCTCCTGCCTCGGCCTCCCAAAATCTTAGGTTTATATGCATGTGCCACCGTGCCTGGTCTGGATCATTAATTTAAACCTAAAACATAACATTAAAGAGTAGTTAGAAAAGATCATAGGAGGCAAATATTCATTATCTTGGCCTAGGCTAACCCTTTTAAAACATGCCACTAAAACAGTGATAGCCCCCAACACAAAACGGTTAATTGAACTTAGTAAAATTCACCTTTGCTAGGTAAAAGATCCTGTTAAGATGATAAAGAAATGAGCAGCTGACTGGAGGAAAGTACCTGTAAACCATGTTTCTAACAAAAGACTTGTTTCCAGAATGCATAAAGAACCCTTTACACTCAACAATAAGAAACCAAACAAACAAACCCTTTTGAAAAATAGGCCAATGATTTGCTAGACTGTTCACCAAATATGAAAATGGCAAGCATTCATGTGAAATTATGTTCCACAATTTTTACTGATTTAGGAAAATTCAAATTAAAACCAGAATGATGTATTACTGCAAACTACCTATCAGTAATGCCAAAATACAGGTAAAATATTGTTAACACCAAATGGTGGTGAAGTTACAGACATACCATGTTTCTCATACATTGCTTGGAAAAATGTAAAATGGACTCTATTATTTTACTTTTTATTTATTTATTTATTGAGACAGAGTCTCACTCTGTTGCCCATGCTGAAGTGCAGTGGCACGATCTCAGCTCACTGCAACCTCCGCCTCCTAGGTTCCAATGACTCTCCTGTCTCAGCCTCCCAAGTAGCTGGGATTACAAGTGCATGCCACCACACCCAGCTATTTTTGTATTTTTAGTAGAGATGGGGAGTTTGGGGTTTCACCATATTGGCCAGGCTTTTCTCGAACTCCTGACCTCAGGTGATCCACGTGCCTCGGCCTCTGGTATTACAGGTGTGAGCCACGGTGCCCAGCTCTACATTTTTCCCAGTAATGTATGAGAAATGTGATATCTCTGTATCCTCACCACCGTTGATAAATAGATAAAAACATTACTTTAAAAAGCTAAACAAACATTTACTTTACAACACATTAATTTCACTTTTGGGTATGTATCCTAGACAAATTAAGATTTCAGTTCACACAAATACCCAGGCAGGACTGTAAATACAGGTTTTTTAAATTGACAAAATGGAAAACAACACAAATGTCCATCAACAAGTGAATGTATAAACAAACTCTGGTAAGTGCATACCAGAGTAAATACATTAATTACATGCAACAAATTGGATGGATCTTAAGGGCATGATGATGAGTCGGAAGAGCCAATCCCAAAAGGTTACATGCTCTATACGTTCTTGTATATATTATTTTTATTGTGATAAAGTTATAGAAATGGGAAGAGTTCTATAATTGTAATAAAATAAGATTTCTATAATTAGATAAGACATTGTATTAGTTTCTCAAGCAGTAACAAATTACCACAAATTTGGGAGCTTAAAATGACAAAAGCTTATTCCCATGTGACAAATCTGCACATGTATCCCCTGTATATAAAAGCTGAAATAAAAGAGGCCTGGTGTAGTGGCTTACATCTGTAATCTCAGCACTTTGGGAGGCTGAGATGGGTGGATCACCTGAGGTCAGGAGTTCGAGACCAGCCTGGCCAACATGGTAAAACCCTTCTCTACTAAAAATACAAAAAATAATTAGCCAGGAGTGGTGGTGCATGCCTGTAATCCCAGCTACTTGGGAGCCTACTCAGAAGAATCACTTGAATCCAGGAGGCAGATGTTGCAGTGAGCTGGAGATCATACAATTACACCATTACACTTCAGCCTGGGCAACAAGAGCAAAACTCAGTCAAAAAAAAAAAAAAAGGATAAAATTAAGAAGTAAAGGAATGAGGAAGATTTATTTACATATATGTGTATAAATATGCATATATATATACATATATGTGTATATATACATATGTGTGTATATATACACATATATATATAAATAAATCTTCTTCATTTATATATATAACAAATATCTATAAATAAATCTTCCTCATTTATATATATATGTACACACACATATATACATATATATGTATACACATATATACATATACACACATGTATGTATACACGTATATACATATATACACACATATATACATATACATATATACACATATATATGTGTATATATACATGCACACACATATATACATATATATACACACACATATATATACACATATATGTATGCATGTGTATATATACATGCATATGTCCCATTGCTATATGTACGTTTGTGTATGTATATATATGCATATGTCCTATTGCCATATATTTAGCTTATTGCAGACAATTAGCATTAGACACACACAAACTGGACAGTTGTATTAATTTCAGAGAAAGTAGATTTCAAGACAATGCATACACCCTGAGATAATGAGAAATATTTTTTATAGATGAAATTAAAGGTCATCCTTAAATTTACTAGGAAAACCAAATAGTCATGAATGTGTAGATGCAGAATAACCAAACAACATCTGAAGGGAAAGCTAACAGGACTAAATGTTTCAATAGATAAGTCTGTAGTCAAACATGGAGATGTGAATATTCCTTTCTCCATAACTGGTGGGAACAAATGATCTTAGTCAGTGTCTGCTGTTATAATAAATTACCTAAGACTGGGTAATTTATAAAGAACAGAAATGTATTTTCTCATAATTCTAGTGGCTAGGAAGTCCAAGGTTAAGATTCTTGTAGGTTCCATACCTTGTAAGGGCTGCACTTCATGTCCAAGATGATACGTCTTGCTGTGAGCTCACATGGCAGAAGACATGGAAGGACAAACACCCTAGCTAGTTCTCTCTAGTCTTCTTTTTTTATTTGTTTACCTACCTTTAAATTTTTTTAAAAAATTTATATATATGTATATTACATTTATATATATTACAATATATATATTACAATATATATATTATTATACTTTAAGTTCTGGGGTACATATGCAGATATTGCAGGATTGTTACACAGGTATACACGTGCCATGCTGGCTTACTGCCTCCATCCCCCCATCACCAACATTAGGTATTTCTCCTAATGTTATCCATCCCCTAGCCCCAGACCCCCCAACAGACCCCAGTGTGTGATGTTCCCCTCCCTGTGTCCATGTGTACTCATTGTTCAACACACACTTATGAGTGAGAACATGTGGTGCTTGGTTTTCTGTTCTTGTGTCAGTTTGCTGAGAATGAGGGTTTCCAGATTCGTCCACGTCCCTGCAAAGGACATGAACTCTTCCTTTTTTATGGCTGCATGGTATATAATGGTGTATATGTGTCACATTTTCTTTAGCCAGTATATCATTGATGGGCATTTGGGTTGGTTCCAAGTCTTTGCTATTGTAAACAGGGCCACAATGAACATAGATGTGCATGTGTCTTTATAATAGAACCATTGATAATCCTTTTGGTATATTTTGAGATGGAGTCTTACTCTGTTGCTAGGCTGGATTGCAGTGGCGTGATCTCAGCTCACTGCAACCTCTGACTCCCGGGTTCAAGTGATTCTCCTGCCTCAACCTCCTGAGTAGCTGGGACTACAGGTGCGCGCCATCATGCCCAGCTAATTTTTGTAATTTTAGTAGAGACAGGGTTTCACCATGTTGGCCAGGATGGTCTTGATGTCTTGACCTTGTGATCTGCCCACCTCGGCCTTGCAAAGTGCTGGGATTACAGGCGTGAGCCACTGCACCTGGCCTCTTCAGCCCTTTTATAAAGCACTAACCTCATTCATGATGGGTAGCCCTTATGGCCTAATCACCTTTAGTGAAAGGTCCTGACTCTTATTCTTATTGCACTGGGGATTAAGTTTCAAAATGAATTTGGAGAAGATATAAATATTCAAACTGTAGCTCAACTAGACAACAAATATCAGTAAAGATGAACAGTGTCAACTATTTTACCTACTCAATATTTCACTGAAGTAATACAGCATGTACATTTTTTAAACATAATATGATAATAACCAAATAGTCCTTATGTTGGGCTACATAGCAAGTCTCAGCAAATTCTGAGATGTTACAATTTTAGGAATATGCTCTCTGATCAAAATTGACTTTCACTAGAAATCTGTAATAACAGATATTTGCAAAGGGCACATTTCTAAATAAATCATGGGTCAAAGAAGAAATAATGAGAAATTAGGAACTATCTTGGATAGAATGGTAATGAAACTAGGATACATTATGATTTGTGTAGCTAAATAGTAAGTGATTAGAGGGAAATTTAGAGCTTCAAATGCTCACAGTAGAAAAGGAGAAATGTTTAAAATCAATGATCTAATTTTCTACTTTATGAAGCTAGAAATAAATGAGCAAATTAAATCTAAAGTAAGTAGAAGGAAGGAAATAAATGGCAAGAACAGAAATAAACAATAAAAAACAGAGAAAACAAAAAATAGCAAAAAGAAACATGTTCTCATAACATTACAAATTCAGTCTTCCTGTTACCCACCCATGGTCTGAGTTTTACCATTTATGCTCTTAAAGGCCCAGTGGTTTGTTCTTGTGTAATGCTGAAGATATCTGAAAACACCTCTTCTCATGCCCCTGTCCTGACAAGTTTTCAACTCTAGTAACAGAAATGCAATTAGAACAGTAACATTAGACATGTTAGTGTTAGACCTGGGTATTTATTTTTCTTCTTTCTGGAAAACTGTATTCTAAAAGTCATTATGCTCTTAGTAACTTTATTTTTCCTCTTTTAGAAAACTGTATTCTCAAGGTCATTACACTCTTAGTAAGTTTATTTATCCTCCTTTTAGAAAACTGTATTCTAAAGCTCATTACACTAGTAGTAACTTTTTCCAGTTCTTCTCCACTTGCTATTAGGCTATTGGATAGTGCTAAAATTGTCACATGTACTTTTATATATGCAGATAACCTTGAGATTAATAATTACTTAATACCATACACTACTACATTCATTTGCCATTTTAATAACCAATTATCAACACAGTTGTATTAAGATTGAAGATTATAATTTGAGCTACAAGAATATTAAATATGAAGCATTTTTTTATTATACTTTAAGTTCTGGGGTACATGTGCAGATTGTGCAGGTTTGTTACATAGGTATACATGTGCCATGTGGTGGTTTACTGCATCCATAGCCCCATCATCTACATTAGGTATTTCTCCTAATGCTATCCCTCCCCAATACCCCCACCCCCTTCTATTCCTGCCCTAGCTCCTAGCCCCCATAACCCAGTGTGTGATGTTTCCCTCCCTGGGTCCATGTGTTCTCATTGTTCAACATCCACCTATGAGTGAGAACATGCAGTGTTTGGTTTTCTGTTCTTATGTCGGTTTGCTGAGTATGATGGTTTCCAGTTTCATCCATGTCTCTGCAAAGGACATGATCTCATCCTTTTTTATGGCTGCATAGTATTTCATGGTGTATATGTGTCACATTTTCTTTATCCAGTCTATCATTGATGGGCATTTGAGTTGGTTCCAAGTCTTTGCTATTGTGAACAGTGCTGCAATAAACACACATGTGCATGTGTCTCTATAATAGAATGATTTACAATCCTTTGGGTATAATTTAAAAGTGGCTTGTTTTGGTTCAACCTCACTGTTAATACATTTCATATAAATTAGTCTGGGCCACATCTAAACTACTTGACAAAGGTTTTGCTATGATATGAATGTTTGTTCCCATTAAAACTCATGTTGAAATTTTGGCTGGGCCTGGCAGCTCATGACTGCAATCCCAACACTTTGGGAGGCCAGGGAGGGAGGATCATTTGAGGTCAGGAGTTTGAGGCCATCCTCATTAATATGGTGAAACCCTGTCTTTACTAAAACTTCAAGAAATATCTGGGCTTGATGGTACATGCCTGTAGTCCCAGTTACTCAGGAGGCTGAGGCAGGAAAATTGCTTGAACCCTTGGGGCAAAAGTTGTAGTAAGATGAGACTGTGCCATTGCACTCCAGCCTAGGTGACAAAGTGAGACTCTGTCTCAAAACTAAACAAAAAAACCTCATGTTGAAACTTAACCTCCAATGTGGTGGCATCAAGATTTAGAGCTTATAAGAGGGGATTGGATCATGAGGACTCTCATGATTGAATTTATTTATTCTTGGATTAATGGAGTATCCTTGGAGAGGGAGCCAGTGGCTTTATAAGAAGAGGAAGAGAGACCTAAGCTGGCACATAGGTATGTCCAGCTACCTCACCATGTGATATCCTGTACCCTGTGGGGAATCCTCACCAGCAAGAAGTCTCTCACCAGATGTGGCCCCTCAACTTGGACTTCTCAGCCTTTACGACTGTAAGAAATAAATTTGCTGGGTACGGTGACTGACGCCTGTAGTCCCAGCACTTTGGGAGGCCAAGGCAGGAGGATCATAAGGTCAGGCGTTTGAGACAAGACTGACGAACATGGTGAAATCCTGTCTCTACTAAAAATACAAAAATTAGTCAGGCGTGGTGGCACACACCTGTAATCCCAGCTACTCACAGGGCGGAGGCAGGAAAATTGCTTGAACCCGGGAGGCAGAGGGAGGTTGCAGTGAGCCAAGATCACACCATTGCACTCCAGCCTGGAGGACAGAGGGAGACTCTATCCCCCCACCCCCCCCCAAAAAATAAATAAATTTATTGTCTTTATAAATAACCCAGTTCTAGGTACTCTGTAATAAGCAACAAAAACAGACTAACAGAAAATGGGCACTGAGCACTGGAGTATTGCTCCTGAATACCTGAAAAGGGCAAGCAGCTGGGTAATGGGCAGAAACTGGAAGAACTGGGAGGAGCAGGCTAGGAAAAAATACTTAGATTCTAGTGAGGGCTTAGAATATAAGAAGACTAAGGAAGGTTGGGAACTCCTTAGAGACTGATTTAGTGGTCCTGATCAGAATGCTGACATAAATATGGACAGTAAAGATAATTCTGACAAGGTTTCAGATAGAACTGGAGGACAAGGTACTAGAAACTGGTGGAAAGGTCTTCTTTATTATAAATTCACAAAGAAATGGGCTGAATGATAGGTGCTTATGCTTGAGGGCTTTGTGGAAGACAAAACTGAGAGAGTGATGAATGTGGGTATTTGACAAAAGAAATTTCTAAGTAAAATATAGACGAAGCTTCATGGTTTTGTTTTACCTTTTATGATGAGATTTGGTAACAAAGGAACAATTCAAATAATTTACATAATTTACAATTACAAGGAAAGCAGAGCAGAAAGATTTGGGAAACTTTTAGCCTGACCATGTAAATAGCAAAAAGTGTTCAAGAGAGGAAACCAAAGGTGTAGCCCAGAAACCTCTTGTCAAAGAGATTAGTACGGAAAGAAGGGGGTCATCCAGAGAATGGAAAAAAGTCATTCCAGAGCTCTTCTAGGTGTCCCCTACCATCACAGGTCCAAAGGCCTGGGAGGCAAATCGGTTTAGGGGATAGACCTGGGGCTCCCTCCACTGGCTCCCAGGACCCCTCAGGTCTCTTCTCCTTCAATTTCAGTGTGGTGCTCCTGGGCCACACCAGCTGTGGCTAATGTGTCCCCAGGTGTGCCTTGGCCTTCCATTTAGAGAGGTATGAGCTATAAGCCTTGGAGTTTTCCATATGATACTAATTTGCAGGCTTACAGAAAGCAAGAGCTGTGGAGGACTGACAGCTTCCACTTAGATTTCAAGAGATGTTGTCAAAAGCCTGAGGGACCCAGGCAGATACTTGTGAGCAGGGTAGAGCTACCACAGAGAGCCTTCACTACAGCAATGCTGAGTAGAAATGTGGGATTGGAGCTGCAAAAGAGAGTCCCTGCCCAGGACTGTCACTGAGACCCAGAGCTATAAAGCTACCAACAACTAGAAGAGCTGGAGTTTCTGATTCCAGCAAAACCATAGGAGTGGGTTTGTCAGAGGCCTTGAAGGCCCAATGCCCCCACCAATGTACAGAGGATACTTCATAATATTAAATTAAATGAGATTAGTCTGGCATCTTAAGATCCAGTGTCTACTCTCTTGAAATTTGGACTTTTGGGTTGGTGTTGAAAGGAGTTATAACTTTGGTGCTAAGAGACTAGAAAGTATGTATTTATATGTGAGAAAGACATGAGTTTCAGGGGGAGGTGGGGGTGAAATGCCATAGTACAAATATTTGTTGCATCTAAAACTCATGTTGAAATTTAACCTCTAATCGGGCAGTATTGAGAGGGGAGGCTTTTAGCAGAGGATCAGATAATGAGGGTTCTGCCCTCACTGATGGATTAATGGGTTAGTGACTTAGTAGATCCATGTTATTATTATAGGAGAGGTACTGGTGACTTTATAAGAAGAGAAAGAGAGACCTAGGCTAGCATGCTCAGCCACCTTCTGTGTGATACCGTGTCCCTCAGAACACTGAAGAGCATCTCAACTAGCAAGAAGGCTCTGACCCATTGAGATTCCTCGACTCTGAACGTTTCCATCTCCACAAAGTAAGAAATAAAATCCTCTCCTTTATAAATTATTCAATTTTAGGTATTCTGTTATAAAAAACAGAAAACGGACTAAAGTTTCAAACACATGGATAGATTGAAGACTGCTCATAGAACTGGAGGTTGGTCTGAAAGTACAGAGTCAATGGTATGGTAAGTCCAGGGCAATGGCAAAAATTAGGTGCTTACAGTGGTTGTGAGACATTGTTGAGAAGTTGTGGGTTCGTAGATGTGTGTACCAGCAGAAGATATCTGGAAATCATGAAAATAAACCAGAAAGACCTGAAGTCTGGAAAAGACAAAATTAGATGTAGGGAAAACTGGAGCTTAAGAGAAAATAGGCAATGGGAAATCCAATAGATAGAGCTGGTTGAGATATATGAGATAAAGCTTTTGAAGAGATAATCTCCAAACTATTGATTAATACAGGCAAAGGGCAGGACTGGCCATACCATGTAGGTTAATCCTTGCATAATCTTATACCCTGTATGTCTCATCCACTACTAGTTACTACTAATAAAAGCATAATGAGTTATTGGTGAATGCACAAGTTCAAATCATAAAACAAGTAAAGTATAATAGTTTATTCTCAGTACAGCCAAAATGTTTTCTTTAAATTTTATTGGTGAAATACATCATGCATGATGGGGTTTTCGAAAACACTGTATGATTTAGATTCAGCTCTTAAACAGTGTATAGTTTGATGTATCATAGAATCTAATAAAAATGCTAAACCAGGCCGTTAAATATTTATGTGCCATTTGTATATTGTGTCTGGAAGGGACTTTAATTAGTTTGTTGCACAAGAGAGAATCTGCATTTCCATAAGGGGAAGAAATGTTAAGATGAATGGTCTAGCCAGAACTTCCCTCATAGAATGTTTTCAGGTCCAATCTGGAAACTATTCAAATAGTATTCTAGAAATAAGAACAAGACTAAGTAAGGACAGAAAATATAAAATGAAGATTAGTCCATCAATGAGAACACGTTATATTGTAATTAAGGCTTATTTGATGAAATGCGAATTACAGAGAATGCTGAGGATATTCTCTGCTCTGATAAACTTTCTCTTTAGTTGAGGGTACATCAGAAAACTCATTTTGCTGCCTTACTCATGACATTCTGGGCACATTCTTATGATTTTAATTAATCCAATATCCTCTTGCAATGTCTCAAGAGGGATGCCAAGGGAATAGGAATTAACTTGAGATTAAGAGAGGACTAGCCTTGAGAAAATCAAACTCTTCACATATCAGCTGTGCAAACTTGTGCAGGTTATTCTCTGAGTCATATTAGTTTTAATTTATTGATTAGAAATACTAATAGTTTTTACAGAGTCTTTGTGAGAAGTCAAAATGAGAGAAATTATGATTTAATTAATAATCATAATTTTCAGTCCATAATACATGTTTATTCGATGTTTTTCTTCCCATTCTTGTCTCAGGGTCATTATTCTGCATATGTTTTTATTCCTCTATCCACATCTTTATTTATTTATTTATTTATTTATTTATTTATTTATTTTAAGCCAGTCAAATTTAGTAGTGGGGGGTTGTATACCACATTTTTAATTAATACATTTTTCTGAGTCTACCTGTCTGTCTCGACTACGATTTCCTCTCAGTTCTCATTGCCACATTTTAAAAATAAATACTTAACAAAATCAGCTTACTAGATGGTTCCCTGGGGGAAAATCAGTCACCACTTAAACTCTTCCAACTCATATGTCTCTATTAATTGTTCTAAGTTACTAATTCCATATTAAATTTTAGTTCTTTGGCTATTGTTTAAAATCCACATCTGTATGTATCTAAGTTTATCTCTCAGTATTCCCAGCATGATGTCTTTGCTCTAGATGATAGCAAATAGCTATGCATGCCATATGTACATTAAAGGCATCACCCATAACTAATTTTGTCACCGTTTTGTCCCCAAGTAAAGTAACTCCAAGCTTATTTTTCTTGAGCCCCTTATTTTACCCCTCCATGACTCAATATTGTCATCTAACAAATGGGAATACGAAACACTGTCTACCACATAAAGTAATGCTCAATATGTGTCTGTTGCTTTAGAGTTGTTATGAAACTGCACACTGAACAGCAGTTTCCCTAGGAATTTTCCTGTGTTAATTTACAATGATCTCTCTTCTTTGAACCCGGTAATATTTGATGATAATCCTGTTATGTTGTAGGTCTTTAATTCACTTGGCTTTGTGTACATATTTAACTCTAAACAACAATAACAAAATGCATTATTTAATGGCTTGACCTGAATTATAGTTATTTTCATATCTTCAGTAGAATTGTGGGTATAGTGAAGTGGCAAATGAATAAAAATCAGCTGTTATAGAAACCGCACAATAAATAAATAAATGCAGTACAACTTTAGTTGTTTTTATTGTTGTTGTTTATTTTATATTAACAAAAATGCAACATTTTTAACAAAAATGCACACAAAATCAGAAGCCAGATTGATTTTGATTTTGCTTGCATTAAAATAATATAATTTTTGATTTTAGTTTATTATTCCTTCCCAGGGAATTCTTGTGTTTCCCATTCCCTCCCTGAAACATAAGTGCTTATGGAAAGGGAACTTTTGATAAGAAAAGCCATTAATTCATTTATATGGAATTTGACTTAAATTCTAATATTTTGATCAAATTTTGCAGTATCTATAAGTAATTTACCATTGGTGATTGACCAATGAATGTTTCTCAAATGCATTTTTCTCCTCCTTGTTTTAGCTTCTTTTGAAGCTTACTTTTCTACAGAGCTTTCTATCTTTTTTTCACCTATCCTTTCCACTATGTTATACTGTCCCACAGAGCTCAGAAATCAATCACTTATTATTTGTTCAATTATCATTAACAGTAATTTGCTTGATTCCTTTAGGCTATTATAACAAAATAACTTGAACTGGATAATTTATTAACAACCAAATTCATTGTTTGAATTTGGCCACAAAAATTCATTATTTGAGCTTGGACTTCCCAGCTCCAGAACTGCGAAGATCAAGTTGCCAGAAGATTTAGTGTCTGGTGATGATTCTCTGCTTCATAGATGACATATTCTATGGGTCCTTACCTGGCAAAAAAAACAAACTCCCTCATGCCTCTTTTATAAGGGCACAAATCCCTTTCCTGAGGGTTGCCCTTGTGAATCGGATTAGCACCCTTTTAAGAGTCAACTTCCAGAAGTCCCATCTCCTAATACCAACATATTTGTGATTAGAATTCAATATACAAATTTGAATGGGACACAGTCATTCAGACCATAGCAAAATTAGAGAAACATAAATCACGAAGTTCAGGTGGTATATATTCAACGTGAAATTGGTGTTAAAAATGTACGTGGTATTAATTAGTTACTACGGATGTATAGTTATTCAAGTCTTTTTATTCCCATCATTGGTGACTAAATTCAGAAGCAAATCATCCAAATTTCAATAAAGAATAAAAAATAATATTTAAAATAAAATAACAATTTAAAAAGCCAATTAGTAAAAACACTTGGCTTGACATCAAATTGTAATAGTCTTAAAAGCTATCATTGCTATTTGGTAAAGAAACTCACATTGAATGTTTAGTACAGAAAAGAAGACAGAATACTAAATGAAATTATCAAATATGAAAATAAGAGCAATGCTAAAAAATACAATAAAGATCACACTAAAGGGTGATAGATATTCCAAGGAAAAGCATCAAACATTATATTCTCCTTGATGATCTGTTCCTTTCTGAGGGCTTACCCATATGACATGGTGAAAAGGAAACCGGATTCGTTATTTAGGTAATGGAGAAAAAACAAAAAATCATAGAAGCATTGTTTTTATTCTGAATGATTTCCAATTTATAATTCTGACAGTAGTATCATCTGGCACATAGTAGGTACTGGATATGATTCTTTCTTTCTCTTTCTCTCTTTCTTTCTTTCTTTCCTTATTTCCTTCTTTCTTTCTTTTCCTTCTTTTGTCTAATATTTTTCTCCTGCAGTAAAGTTACTTATGATTTGTAAAATCTTAACAAAAGTCAAATAGCATTAAGTCAAGTAGGTTCTACCAGAGTAGTGACATCATAGCAGCTCCCTATTGTTATATTTTAGAAAGCTTTCAAGATTAACATTAATATGATCTCATGGTTGAGTAAAGAGAGGCACATCAAAAACTGACAATTTTCAAGCTCTATTTACTGTATTTCATAATGTGGCTTAATATTTTCTACATTACTCAGCTATGAAGTACTCATGCATATTTGATGGGAGAAAATTATCTCTATAAAGAGTTATGTTCATGATTTTATTTTGTTTAGTAGAAGTAGAGGCTAGTAGATGAAATAATGGGGTGTACAGAGCTAAGAGCTGAGTATTATATATATTCATATTGTCATAGTGGATAATATATGATGTACCGGGACATAAATAACTTCTAATATGAAGACTGAGCATAGGCAGTGGGCTATGAAACTATTTCAGCAGGACGGAACATATGTACATATATCTTTAGTGGAACCTGAATTAGATTGGATATCATACCTGTTTTTCAGAAAATGTCAGTAACTGACCATAGGATTAAAACACAATCAACTGCATTTTGGGGAAAACATTATAGCCTGTTTAAGAACTATAACATTGACTCTATCCCCAACCATAGTTTATTTCAGCTTTCTAGTTATTGGAAAAATATTTACCTTTGTAGTCTGACAAAAATGGAAGTTTTAAATATTATTTTTGAGATGGAGTCTCACTCTGTTGCTGAGGCTGGAATACAGCAGCACAATCTCAGCTCACTGCAACCTCCGCTTCCCACGTTCAAGCAATTCTCTTGCCTCAGCCTCCCAAGTAGCTGGGATTACAGGCATGTGCCACCATACCCAGATAATTTTTGTATTTGAAGTACAGATAGGGTTTCTCCATGTTGCCAGGCTGGATGAACTCGGGACCTCAGGGTGACCTGCTCCCCTCAGCTTCCCAAAATGCTGGGATTACAGGTCTGAGCCACTGCACCCAGTAAAAGGGAGGTATTTTTATGACAGGCAGTTGACCATGGACTTTGAGGTCAGAATGATTGTGACACTAATAAGTCAGGTTATAAATAAGTTACTTAACTTCTTTAAGAGCCATTTAACTTACTTGTAAAATATCAATAAAAACATCACCTTTATTAGTAAGCAGTGATGATTAAATGACATAATATTTGCAAAATATTGTCATTCTTTTTGTTCTTTTTTGCAATGCATTTGCCATAGTGTATTGTAATTCTGATTTACTTATCTTTTTCATCTGGACTTGTAGCCCTTTGAAGAAAGAAATTGTCTGTTTTTTTCCCACTTAGTGTCTAGAGCAATACCGATATATGTTCATAAATAAATGGAAGTGATGTGCATGCCATTTACTATCTGACAATAATTTTCCGATATTCCTCTAAGTTAAATTTCTCCACTCATATATTTTATCATATTTGTTGTATATGACTTTCATGCATCTAACTTTGAATGAACAATTTTCCTAAACATGTAAAATGAGTAGGAAAGTACCATTAAGTAATATAAAAGTGTTAGAGGATAGAGTTCTTCAACAGCTTCATATCTTGCAGCTTAGCTGCATTTTTAGACCCTAATCCTCACCTTCCTCTGAATGCGTTCTCTTCTCTCTGCTGGACATGTATCTGTTGCTGCTCCATATTCACTTCCAACCCATCTCCACACATCTTGAAAGTATATCGTGATTATTTCTTAACTTCTGACTTCCTGTCAGTAGAGGCACCAGCAGTAGATCCTAGGCAGAAGGAGAGAGATATTGTAATATTTATTCCCCTCACTTATTTCCTTCTGGGTTTTGTGGTTCTTCATTGACCCTCTTTTCTACCCATCCAGCTACCTCTCCAAATTCCCTTAACTGGTTCCTCTCCTTTTTCCCTTCTAAAAAAACTTACTTTAGATTTAAAGTACATGAGTAGGTTTGTTACATGGACATATTGCATGATGGTGGGGTTTGGGCTTCTAGTGTGTGCTTCACCCAAGTAGTGACCATTGTAATCAACTGGCAAATTTTTTAACTTCATCCTCTTTCCAACCTTCTGCATTTTGGAGTCCTCAGTGTCTGTTGTTTTCGTCTTTATGCACTTTGTGCCTGTTGTTTATCTCCCACTTACAAGTGGAAACAGTATTTGATTTTGTGTTTCTGAGTTATTTCACTTAGGATAATGGCCTTCAGCTCCATCCATGTTGTTGCAAAGAACATAATTTTGTTCTTTTTTATGGCTGCATAGTATTTCATAATATATATATATATATATATATATATATATATATATACCACATTTTCTCTATTTAATCACCTGTCGATGGACACATAGCTTGATTCCATGACTTTGCTATTGTGAATGGTACTTGAATAAACATATGAGTTCAAATGATTTTTAATATAATACTTTTTTAAGGGTGGATAGATACTCAGTACTGGAATTGCTGAGTCAAATGCTAATTGTATTTTTAGTTCTGTGAGAAATCTATCACTGTTTTGCATAGAGATTGTACTAATTCACATGCCTACCAACAGTATGTAATTATTCCCTGTTCTCTGCATTCATGCCAGCATCTGTTATTTTTTTTACTTTTTAGTAATAGCCATTTTGACTAAAGTAAGATGCTATCTTATTGTGGTCTTGATTTGTATTTTTTGGATAATTAGTAATGTTAGACATTTTTCTTTTTTATACTAGTAAGTGGCAAAACGTTTTGCTCTCTACTGTAGGTAATCCAGGTACAGCCCTATTCATTTTTTCTAAGTCCATCAGGAATTTATAGGTAGCTCTTTTATTAAACTCCCTTAAAATTACTCAGTTCCATGTGTAAAACTGTGAAGATAATTGTAATTAATAACTGTAAAGATGTGGTAATTTTTTGGATTAAAAATGATTATTTACATGAAGTGTTTATCATAGCAATTTAATGTGGAATAAATGAGTTAAGGCACATAGAACACATAGAGCACTGATTGACATGGAGTACAAGCTCAAAAAATGCTTTTAGATGTTGCAATTGTTATCAGTATATTGCACATATTATTTTCATCTCTGATATTTTACAGCTTTCTCTATCTCTTGACTTAATTTTCAAATTCCCTGAAGAAAGCGTCCATGCTTCCATTATTCTTCTATCATTACTGCTTATCATAAGGTGGGGCACAAGGAACACTCAACATTTATTTTTCAAAGCCTAAATAAATAAATTATTCACAATACATTTTTGAAGAAAGAACAACATGTTTAGTTATTATGCTAAATATAGTATTAAAGATCAGTTCTTGTAATTTATGGTCTGTATTTCTGTAGAAATAAGATACATCTTTTGAGACTATAATGATGGTTACAGCCAAGCATCTGGAAACTTACTGAGAAATGAAATGATTAGAATGATTATGTTCTTAACAAGCTTATACAACATCTGCTAATATGAACTTGAGCTATGGAGCAGGTAAAACCTTACACAATATTCCATTGTAAGTAACAAGGCATCTTTCAAATTTAAGTTTTTATAGATTTGTTTTTCTTAAGAACTAAATTTGTTTGTGAAATTGCATTTGTAACTGACTTCCTGATTTTAATAGTGTTTGCCTGTCACAATTTAATACCCTAAGAAATCTTCAAAACTTTTTCTGAAGTTTAAATAGAGTCAAACCATGGAATTGCAATGCATTTATTAAGATGTCTACAGAATAAATACTTGAAGAAATATTTCCCAGATGCTTAAACATGTATGTAAAGAGCCTCAGTTAATGACTCAGAAATCACTGTTCAATTCTCAGGCTATGTATCTGTTGGAATTGCAGGCTCTGTATTTAGCCTATATAAGTTATAGCTTCAATAAGTGACAAAATAACTAATGCAACCAATTAATCATTGTTGCTATGAAATTAATGAAAACAGTAAATGAAAATACCCTGCATATTCCCCATTATATGGAAGGCACTGAATTGTTAATTTACTTTTCTTACTTTTTTTATAATTTAAAATAAATAAACATAAGCCAACCTAATAGCAACAAAACATAAAGAAATAAGACAAAATAAACACACACAAAACAAACATAGAAGTCAGATTATAGACTCTATGGAGTTCTGTGGATCCAATTTTATTTATTTATATGCAGAGATATTGCTATGAGCTGAATGTTAGAGTCCCTCTAAAATTCATTTGTTGACATCTAATCCCCAAGGTGATAGTATTAGGAGATGGGATCTTTTAGAAGGTGATTAGATAATAAGGGAAGAATCTTCACTAATGGGATTTGTGCCCTTTTAAAATAGGCCCAAGGGAGCTGATTCAGCCCTTCTATCATGTGAGGATGCTATTAGAGTGCACCATCTATGAACCAGAATGTGGGCTTTCCCAGATTCTCTATCTCTTGATCTGTTCTGCTCCTGGACTACACCAGCATCCAGAATTATGAGAAGTACATTTCTGTTGTTTATTTGATGGTATTCTGTTATATAGCAGCCCAAACAGACTAAACAGAAAATTGGTTTTGAGAGGTGGGGATACTGTTGTAACAATGAAATCTAAAAATGTGGAAACAGCTTTGGAATTGAATAATGGGTGGAAGATTGGAAGAGTTTGGAGTTTCATGCCAGAAAAACTCTAAATTTCCATAAACAGGCTGTTAAGAATAATTCTGGTGAGGCCCAGCAAGACAAGAAGATAGCTGTAGAGAAAGTCTCAATCTTCTTAGAGAATACCTAAGTGGTTCTGAAGAGAAGGTTGGTAGAAATACGCAGAGGAAGACCACTCTGATGAGGTATCAGGAAGAAATAAAGAACATGTTATCAGAAACTGGAGAAAAAGTGATATTTGTTATAAAGTGGCAGACAACTTAACTGAATTGTGACTTAGTGCTTTATGAAAAGTAGAACTTGTGAGCTATGAAAAAGAATATTTGGCTGAATATATTTCTAAGCTAAGTATTGAAGTTGCAGCTTGGTTTCTCTTGAATGCTTATGGTAAAATGTGAGCAGAGAGAATTCAGTGACAGATTTTTTAATCATAAGGGTAGCAGAACTTAAAAAATTCAAAACTTCTCTGCCTATTCATATTGAAAAGAATGAGAAAGTGTGTTTAGGATAGAATGTAAATGGTATAGCTAAGCAACCATCTGATAAGAAAATTATTCAGCCTGCTAAACAGCAGTCAAAACCTATGGTTCCAAATAATGAAAATGTGACACAAAAGTATTTTAGGAATTATCAGGCCTATCTTTCCCATCACAGACCTAAAATGTTTTGTCCTTGGGGACAGAATGGTATCAAAGGAGGAGCTGTGTATACCCCCACAACGTCAGTGCTCATTTTCTGGTGCCTCTTCAAGGCTATGCTCTCTATATTTGAGCACAGCCTTCTCTGGTTGCTTACAGTTTAGCTCCAGCAGGTCATGGTGGCTGTTTCTAAAGAGGACACAAATGGTAAACCTCAGTGGTGTCTGTGCAGTACCATCTCTGACAGCTTGCAGAATGCACAAGCTGTTGGAATGTGACCATCTCTATGTAGATTTCAAAGGATAAAGCCACTCAGAACTTCTATTATGCAACTCAGGCAGAGAGGCACCCCAACGGTAGGGCTACTAAAAAGTTCCCAACAGGACAGTGCTTCGCAGAGCTATGGGGGCAGGACCATTTCTACAACCTTATACTGATAGAACCATCAGTTTTGGAGAGCTACAGGCACATGACTATAACCTGTGAGAACTGTGGCATGGACTGCACTCAGCAAAGCAGTGGGGGTGGCTTCCCAGAGTCTTGAGGGCTACATCCCTGCTCTAGTATCTCCAGAAGGTGGAACATTGAGTTAAAAATTATTCTCACATCTTAAGATTTAATGTTGCTTGACCTGTGAGTTCCAGACTTACTTGGGCTATGTTAACCATTTATTCTTTCTTATCTCTTCTTTTTACAGTGGGAATGTCTGTCTTATGCCTTTCTCACCACTGTATTTTGGAAGTGCTTCACTTGTTTGATTTCACAGTTCATGAGTGAACAGAAATTTGCCTCAGTATGAATTATGTCGTGGGTCTCAAACAGCTGATTTAGATTATATTTATATGAGATTTTGGAACTAGCCTTTAAAGTTGATGCTGGAACTAGTTAAACCTATGAGGGCACAGTCTTAACTACTCCTTGGAGGGCAAGGGGTAGAACGCTATGGTCTGAATGTTTATGCCTCCTCATAATCATATGTTAAAACCTAAACCCAAGGCGATAGTATTAGGAGGTAATGATTTTTGGGGTAATGATTAGATCATGAGGTCTCATTAAGAGAATAAGTGTTCTTATAAAAGAGACTCCAGAGAACTTCCTCATTTCTTTTACCATGTGAAGAAGACACAGCAAAAGGATGGCCATCTATGAACCAGAAAATGCAATCTCACCAGCTACCAAATCCACCAGTTCTTTGATCTTAGATTTTCCAATGGTGAGAAATGTGTAAAAATGAAAGTCTCTTATTTATAAGCTACCTAGTCTATGGTATTTTTTTCTAGCAGAGTTAAAGGACTAAGGCAGTTATCTTTTTGTTTTTCTAATAGAAGGGATCCATTCTGTATCCTTCGAGGTAAAATAGGTCAATAAGCAGAAGAACTTTTTTCTAGATCAGTCATTATTTCCTGAGTGATTACGGCTAAACTACTGTTATAGTCTGTTCCTCCTTCATACAATGTGACTTGAAATTGACAATTGCATTAAGTTATATGCATTAAATTGAGTCTCTTCAATTTCAGTAGCTCTCTTGGCTTAACAGTGTATTTATTTATTTTTGTCTCACTAAATGTACTACTTATTTTTATAAGTAACCCATTGTGCGAAAGGGTCATGTGGATGAGTAATTGCTTAAGAGTCAGAAATCTCAGCTTTTGCTCATTGCTCTGCCATCAATTTTCTGAAGACTTTTGCTTGATTTCTGCAAACCTAGATTTTCTCATAGATAACATTAAGTATATGAAAACAAAAATTTCTGGTTCCTACCCACTACATTTTTCTCTGTTAAAAAACTATAACATTTTATAAATTCGTATTTCCTGAAAGTATATTATTTCTGCTATTTAAGAAAGAAGGCTTTTTCTTAAATTTTCCTCGGTAATCTGCAGTGTTAAAAATGCATATTTAAAAAGTTAATACATGTTGTCATATCAATCAATTAAAGGTTGTAAATTAATACTCTTGCTTACCACAATTCTTTCATTCAAAACTCAAATAAATTTTTCCCAATGACATTTTAATATTTTATTTGAGTAATAGTGGAAAATGTCTCATTAATCTTTATGTATTGTATTAATAGACTTTACTTTATAGAGCACTTTCAGGTTCACAGAAAAATAAGTAGAAGATACAGAGACTTCCCTCTGTATATCCTTGTCCCCTACTCAACAAACACAGTCTCTTCGTTATCAACATTTCCCACCAAAATGATGCATTTGTTAAAATCAATGAACCTACATTGACAGAGCATTATAACCCTGAGTCCCTAGTTTACATTAGGGTGACTCTTCAGAAACTCAGTTAAATTTTGGCTCAAAGACATAGCAAAAAGGAAAGCTTGATTATCAAGAAAAGTTTCTAACAGATTCAACAATTCACAGGGGTTGTTTTTTAGTAAGCAGAATATATTTTCTCTTCTATTATCCTGCCATTTACCAGCCCAAATAATAATAAATCTCCATAAAGACAACATGAAGGCATCTTTAATATATACATAGATTCCATTTTGAACATTTACTGAAAAATTATAAATGAGATTTGGAGTAAATTATTTTTATTTTTCAGATGACAAAAGTAAACTGAGACATTATTTGCTATATACTAGAGACAATTAAGGATATTTCTTTCCTAGAAACTGAAACCTAACAGATAAAATGCATATTAAAATTGCTATAGAGTTATAAAAATGAAATATGTTTGCTCCACTTAGGCAAAAATAGAGCTACTTAACTAATGCATTCTTAATTATCATATATGGTTATGAAGGTAATTTTCTATTTCTGAATAATCCTCTTTATTTTTTACAATCCTAAATGCATGCAATTTTCCTCTTTTAAAAGATTTATGCAACACTTGCTTGAGCACTAAACCACTATAGTGTTTGTGTAACGTTTAATTGAAGTATTGTTATGGGAGACTAGTAAAAAGTGGAAATAATTTTAGACTCAGTGATATAATCAGAAATCCAAGGATAAATAAATGCTATTAATCTCTAGATCACAAAGAATTATACAGAACACAAAGAGTTAGGCAAATCTGGAAGTCAGGTATAAGGAAAGATGAGAAGCTAGGGTCTATGAGAGTAAATGGGATTTTACTCTGACCCTAAACTGAGATGAATTTACTAGATCTCACTCATTACCAGTTTCTAGAGCCTATTTGTTTTCATATATATGGAAAGTGGTTTGGGTCTTCCAACTGTTGGAAAAAACAAAGCGGAAAAAAAATCAAAATGTTTCACCCTTAATGACTTATTGAAAAAAGAAGCAAGGAAGGAGAGAAAGAAAGAAAGAGAGAGAGAGAGAGAGAGAGAGAGAGAGAGAGAGAGAGAAAGAAAGAAAGAAAGAAAGAAAGAAAGAAAGAAAGAAAAGAAAAGAAAGAAAGAGAGAGAGACAATAAAGGCATTCATACATCCTATGCTGAGTCAGCAGTACCAAACATTTCTATATTACGTGTCGAATTCAGCCGGAGCAGAGCTTTAAATGTCTTCTTCAAAAAGAGTGACATAGAATAAAAATAATGAATTAAAATTGTTTTTTTCTTAGAATGGCTGTTTATGATGTTTGTAAAATAAATTTATGAGACAGACTCTCTTCCCAGTAAAATTTACTGATTGGTTTATTCTTTGACAAAAGATGTGAATAAAACAATTTTGCAATTGCCTGAAAATAATGCTGTATTTATTGCCTGGTCAGAGTATAAGAGAAATTTAATCATCCATAACAGGTGGAAGTGATATCGTCAGCAAAATTTCTTTTCTTAGTATATATGAACCAGTAGAAAACCATCTCACTACAGAGACATCATTGAAAGGATGGCAGAGGCTTGGAGGCAAGGAAGAGGAGATAAAGCAAGCAGAAGACAGCTAGAAGATTGGAAATGGATAGAGAAGGGGTGAACTGGGGTTAATGAGATTTGGCTTGTGCATAGTTAGTATCCCTAAACCTGAAAAGCAACTCCAAATATGAAATAAAGTTCCAAATAGAGGGATGAGGTAAAGGACTACTCCTCTGGAAAAAAAAAAAAAAAAAAAAAGCCCTTTTGTGGACTGAATTTTGTCCTCCCCTAAATTCATATGTTGATGTCTTAATTCGTACTTCCTCAGAATGTGAACTTATTTGAAAATAGGATCATTGCAAATCTAATCAGTCACATTAAGGTGAGGTCATTAGGTAGTTCTCCAGTTCAATATGATGGGTGTCATATCAAATGAGGAAATTTCAACACAGACACACACACACACACACACACACACACACACACGAGGAATGACATAAGATACAAGCAGAGAATGGAGAGACACATCTAGGTCAAAGAGTTCCAGCAAACCACCAGAAGCTAGGTGAAAGGCATAGGACAGATTCTCTATTTCACAGCTCTCAGAGGGAACCAATTCTGTAGATAAGTGGATCTTGGATATCCAGCCTCAAGCGCTGTGAAACAAAATACTTCTGGTGTCTAATCCACCAATTTGTAGTTACTTTGTTAAAGAAGCCCTAGCAAACTCACACATACCCAAAACCTTTACTCTTGAATAATTGTTAACTAAAGCTACCAATACAAATTTCTAAAATGTTCAATTCCCCCATTTCATTTTAGGGCAAATGAGAAAAATCCAGAAGAGAAGCCTAGCCTTATTAAGAAATATTTTATTCCCATACATTCTGAGAGAGCTGACAATTATTCTGCAGTGAACTCTATAGTTCATGTTTATAAGTATTGAAATTGCATATTACTTGGTTCTCTAATATCTGGTGTTTAAATCCATGTTAAGCATCATGAAAAATCAAAGGCTTTCTCCCACTAGTATCTAGGAAAGGGCTAAACATGCAACTTTGCTTAATATTTAAAAATCAAAGTAGTTTAATGTTATGTGCATTAATGCCAAGTATTTCTCAGTCTAAAATTTGGCTTTGTCACATTCACACACACTTCCTTGACCTCAGGATGACAAAAATATTAGATATTGCAGATAAAATAGCTATTAGCTGGGCAAAGTATTAGCCAACATATAGATGATAATAAATGGTAGCTATTGGTAAATAGCAAAATGTAGAGGAAGGGTTTTATATATATGGAATGTATAGTCACAGAGGTGTATCATATCTGATCATAGAAAGATGCCTCACTACCATGAACCTGGTTTCTTATCTCAGTAAGTAGGATGATAGTGTATATTGGATTATTAAACAAACTAGAGCTTTGTATGGTAAGTTATAAGACCCCAACAAGTTATATAAATTCATCAAATAGTAGCTATCTCCCCTTTGATATATAGAATAATTAGATAATTACAGATCTGTATACAAATTACATACTACTCCCTTTTGAGAAATGGTCTTATGAGCATTCTTGCTGCTAAAGTTGGGATATTTGTCCCCTTCAAAGTTCATGTTGAAATTTGATCACCAATGTTGCAGATGGGACCTAATGGCAGCTGTTTGGGTCAAGGGGGAATATCCATTATGAATAGCCTAATGCCCTCCCGGGGCTGAGGGTGAGTGAATTCTCATACTGTTAGTTTCCTCAAGAGCTGGTTGTTGAAGACCCTCGAATCTCCCTCCTCCCCCTTCTCACTCTTGCTTTCTCCCGTACCATGTGATCTCTGCTCATACCAGCTCTCCTTTCACCATGAGTGAAAGTAGATGAAGCCCTCGCCAGAGGAACATACTGGTGCCATGCTTCTTGTAAAGCCTGCAGAAACATGAGCCAAATAAACCTCTTTTATAAAATAGATTTCCTAGCCTCAGGTATTCCTTTGTAACAAAACAATGTGGACTAAATCATTTAGCTGTTTGCTTTGCTGGTCTGTGCCTTTATTGGGAGTCTCCATTTCCTAGTTCTGAAGATCAAAAGATTTTTAGATATTCAAACCTTTTAATTAAGTCCCAGGTCCAGAATTAGGTGGGCCAAGCACAGATGTGTTGGAATCAGTGTCCTTTATCGCCAGCCTCAATTTAGCTGCCAGATATGTCTTGTTATTTACTTGGCCATATAGCAAGCACAATCTTAAATCTGATTGACAAACCTCACAAAACAAGAGCTACCTTGTTTTTCCACTATCTCTCTTCCTTGTATATTAGGTCAAACTCTTTGTACAGATTTAAAGCATGAAGTAAAATGTATTATAAGAACCCATAATGTTCCATGGAATCCAAGCTTTTTTGTTAAAAAGCAAACCAATATAAGAGATTCCAATGTGATGAGGAACCCTTTTCTACTGTCCCTCCTTGCATCCTGCATGAGTATTTTATTCTTTACTGTCCAGATAAGCTGACTTTTCTTTGATTTTTTGTTTTATACTGCATAATGTATGCCCACACATAGTCCCTATTTTACATGTTGGATATGCAGTTTCCTGAAAAGAGAAAATAATCTCGCTCAGATCAAATTGCCAAATAACCAATATGACTGGGCCAGCTTGTATTAGGTTTCTAACTCTAGTTAAATTGACTGAGGATGTAGAACTGGGATTCTCTTTTAATAAAACCCCCCAGCATCCTACTGACTGAACTATATGAATGAAGGGTGGCAGGGGTAAAGATTTCATGAAATAAAGTCTGGGAAGGCAATCAATCAAAAAGCTATCTGATATCCCTAGTCCCATTCTATGTCAGGGACTTTGTCCTTATTCTTAAGAGAATTGAGAGAACAGTTCCCATGGCAACTCCTCCTCCTCATGAGTTGAATGATTGATTTGTCCCACTTTCCAGCCATTCTGTAACTTCCTTGTTTGGGCAGATCTCAGAGCTGTGGCTGACACCTGCTTGAGTGTTGGCATGCTTTTTCCTCCTAAAATAAAATTATGAGTCGTGACACTTGGAAGCTCTTATTATGACTTTTAGCAGATCAAGATGTCCCTTGGACCACCATGACCAACTTGTATTCATTTTCTTTTTGGTGTTGTCTTTCTCTAATGCCTGATATTGTTTTTTCCAGCCACAGTGTGTCTCACGCTATAGCCTGCCTTTATGAACATAGCAGAGAATTATTCACATTTTTACAGATTTTGTCTCTGAGTAGCCTTCAGAAACACTTTGTCTTCCTTGACACAATCTGTTGACATGCAAGAGGAGACATGATTTTTATCTCTCTGGAACACCAACACATTGGAATGGCCTTTCTGCTTGATGAATCTTATGGCAGAGACCAAACTCTTTGCATGCTGACTGGTCAGCACTGGTTATTAACCTGCCAGCTCAGTTCTGATGCCTGGAGGAAAGACAACAGGGTTTTAAAGGGACAGTAAATATTCCATACAGTTCTGGACTAAACGGAGTTGCATCTTTGAAAGATTTATATTTGTAGTAAACATAAATCAACTCTCTAAAGAAAATGAAAAAAATAGATGTCTACAAAATTTACAAGCAGACCACCTTGCATACTTTCAAAGTACACTGATGTGATTATCAGAAGAGTCCTGGTGATGACAGGAGGTTTAGATTCATAGTGAGGATAATATTGCTTTCTACATAAATGAGTGGAAGCATAAATAATACAGTCTCAGGAGTAAACTTTTCTTGTTGGTATCAAATGTCTGGTCCTAATAAGACAGGGTATCTGAAGGTGTGGGAAGAGGTTAATCCTTTGTACTGTAATAAATTAAAAATTATGGAGACAATATATGAAATGCCATGTGAGTTGGTTCCTTGTGATAAATAAGCACTTTGATAGTTAAATGGACATAGGCTTCTGAAAGGATTGTGACCTCTAGGAAATAAAAACCTTAATGAAATTTCCTAATCTAGGGACAAATTTGCAAATTAATATACTGGACCAAGAAGTAGATGGGAATTCAATGATATGATAAGTGTTATTCTAAAAATAGAATGTTAGCTTTAACTAAACCCAATGCATTTTTTTCAGTTTACCCTTCTACTTCAGGACCAGCACAGGTGAACACAGAAGTGACACCTGTATTTTAAAATAACAGATAAGACACAGCCTAGTCAAAACTAAAAACTGGCTAACCTGACTCATTAGATTATTTATTAATTTTCCCATTCTCTTTAAGACACTTATAATGCCTAGTACACATTATAGGCACATAAGTGATGCTCAATAAATATTTGTGAAATGGATTTACGAATGAATCTTCATTATCTGCAACTGACAAGTTAAGGCATAGATAGATGGAGGACAATGTTCTCTTACATCATCATTTCCTAATTTAGTAGGAAAATAGAAACCAATATATTTTTAGATTTTACTTTAAGCCAATTATTCCAGGCACAATGCAAATAAATTCACAACACTTAGTTTTCTGAATAGCCTTTTTTTTTTTCTGTTTTATGGACAAATCAGCATTTTGTTACAATCTGGCAATATGTCAAAAAGAGGACTTGGCTTACATGTAAGTTATTTGGGATTAAATCTCAAGTAACTATGCATGTTATTCTAAAAGTATAATGATTTTTTAAAAGAATTTCAAGGTAATTTATCATAACATTTTGAAAAAAAAATAGGGGACATTACAGGAATCCAAGGTGGCCTTCTGAGCTGAAAATAGGCCTCTCTTTTTATTGAAATACAATTTTGGTTAGTGGTTTAAAAGAAACTAAGTGATTGAAGGAGGATGGAAAATTTTAAAAGAAAAGAGTGAAAATTCTGAATCATGAGGCAACATATTTTTACTGAATACTGCTAGTTGTCAATTGTATTAGATAGTCACAGGTCAGCTGAAAAATTTGCTGTTTATTGTTTAGATCTCCAAGGAATTGGACAGGAAAATGTTGGTCCCCTTCCCAACTATTGCCATTTTTGACATAACACTCTCCCTGGAAAATAGTTTCTTGCTGACATTGGAGTGAATAGCTATTCTAATCTGGGAATGTCTAAGCATAAATACCTGGGATTTTTCTCCATCTCAGTATTGGTTCTAACACATTATCAACTTTTTGATCCTGATCTTTCCAACTTAGTTGAGCTGCATCACCAACTGCAAGTTTCCTTCTTTTTAACTCAGAAGTTAAAATGAAAATTAGCATAAAATTTCCTCTTGACAAATATATGAAATCAAGAGAAATATCTCTGATCGTTATTTGAAATATAATATTTGTTCTCTTCTCAGAAACAGAAAAGGTATCATGACAATTCCACCATTTTTGTATAGGTAGTTGTTTTATTGTATCATATTATATCATTGTTATAACCTTCCATAAAAGGGTGCACGATTTGTATGTGTGAATAGAAGACAAGGTAAAAATTACTATCAAATATGTCTATACTTTGATTGTAAAATGAATTTAGTTTCTCCATTAAATAAACAGCATTCATTGGATATCTTCAGTTTCAAATAATTTTATCTACAGTGCCTAGATAATTAGCCAGTAATAGCAATCCTACTTTCTCTAAAAATACCTAATATCTGAAAGGCTAAACATGGAAAGCAATACTATATGACAAATGTGGCAGGAAATATAAATCACTCCAAAATTTGGTCTCCCCTTTTCAATCATAGTATAAACAATAACTTTTATACAGATTGCATTTTCAGATAGCTGTTTCTACACCAATAGCTTCCAATGACGGAGATTGAAGCAAAATATGTTTGGTTGAAGATTTTTGTAACATTATCTTTAAAAGGCAATTACTAATTGCCTTACCCCCCTTATTCTTATTCTTTTTCTTTTTCTTCTGGGTTGAGCTATAAATATAATGGCAAGATTTGGACCGGCTGAGTTAGACTATGAGTTCAAATTGGAAGTAGAATTCAGGCTTGAAGAAAAAACAAGCTAGAGGATCCTGGTTCCATGACTATATTAATATTACCAATATTGTCTTTGGACTACCTACTTTTACGTTCTGTGTGAGAGGAGACTAAACTATGTATTGAATTTAAGATTCCTATGTCATGACTCTTCTAATAAGCAAATTCAATCCTTAATTATAAAGGTAACTTCATCTAGAGATATTTTGTGTCTTATCCTACACTAGATACTGGGAAATATAAAAATTCATAAATGGGGAAGAAAATATGATTAAATGATATTCATCTAGAGTACCTAAGCATTTTTTTTGTTTTCTTTAGCACCTCGATTATTAAACCTTACACATTGAAGAATACTTTATAATAATATGTGTATAGGAAATAATAGCAGAGTAAATCTTATTCATTTAAAGAGTATTGGCTACATAATCTAGTACTATATAGTCCAATAAGCTAGTTTAGTAAAATGTTTTTCCCTTTCCAAAGTTTGAACTTTATTATTTTATCACACTGAATTTATAAATTACTGATACAAATTACAAGAAAATATTAAAGAAAAACACAGAGTAAAACATATTTGTCCCGCGGGCTTGGGGCTTTTAGTGTCATGTTTGTACTACATAGGTCTTATTGAAATCAAGAAGCCTCTGGACCCAATGGCAAAAGAAAGAAGAGACAGGAGAGGGGATGAGAGGAGAGAGAGAGACAGACAGAGAGAAGAGAAGAGAAGAGAGAGAGAGAGAGAGAGAGAGAGAATGAATGGTGCCACTGCAGTCAAATGAAACAGAAAAAGAAGGGAGAAAAGACATGACCAAATGTCCTTTTGGGTTTTCTTTCTTTTCTTCAGTTCATTGATAGAAAATAGGCCTGATGAGTAGCAGAATTCCTCTTTATTTATGTGTGAATTTCTTTAAATCTTCATTCATCCTTAAGGAGGAGTAAGGGTGGCAGGAGAAACAGAAGTTTTAATACAACTCAGTTTGTGATGAAGGTGGGACCCTTTATTATTTATCAATTCATCTATATAAATAAATATTTATGGCATTCAGGAAATATTGCTGAGTGAAGGCATGGATAGATAAATTAATAAATAATGAATGGATAAGTAATGTCAACATGTTGCACTACTAATTCTTCAAAAATTATCTCTACATTAATATGTATACATACTATACAGACATATATATATATACATAAATACACACACACATATATACCGACTTGCATATGTATGTATGCATACACATTTACATATGATCTCTCTTAAAATATAAACATAATTTTAAATTATTTATGGTAAAATCACTGCCCAGTTATAAGCTAGAGCACTGTTTGCTATGGAGCTGCACAACAGAAATTTTGGGGGTTATGGAATTGTTCTGTATTTTGTTCTGTTTGTGTTTTACTTATTGTAAAATCACTGTCGTTTGGTTTATGATTCTGTAAATTCAAACGTATGTATACATTTGTGTCAATATCACCACAAACAGAACAAAATACAGAACAATTCCATAACTCCCAAAAGTTTTGTCGTGCAGCTCCACAGAAAGGAAAAGGAGACCACTGTGGTATAATGAAATACTACCTATCAGCAAAAGGAACAAACTGCCCATAAACACAACGCTTGAATCAATCTCAAATGCATTACACTAAGTGAAAGAAACCTGTTTTAAAATGTTACGTATTATCTGATTCCAATTATATTACATTTGGGAAAAGATAAAATTACAGAGATGGAGAATAGATCCAAAAGGAGCGTGAGGACCAGAGAGAAGGGAGCGACCTCTTGCTGTTACCTTAGAGACAAACCGTAACACAGTCCATGGACCTGCAATCTTCCCCTTTTATCATCGTATAATGATGTAGATGTCCACTTAAATCCGGAAGTCCTTGTTGTCCTCAAATGATGTTCTGCAGCATTCAGTGGCTCATCAAAATTCAAAAGACCGGTAAGGAAAGAATTTAATCCCCAAACAATACCCTTTCATGTTCTTGTGGGAGCCCGACCAGTGCCGTCAATTGAACGTTCTCTCAGTAAACTCAGACATACTTCCCCGGTGTCTGTTTTGTTGAGGCGCCGCATCCTGGTCGTGCGTTTCACTTAGGGAGGCGCCATGCTGTACGCGTGGGAACTTCCGTTTCAAATGAGAAAATTTCCAACCTGTAACCCCTTCTCTGGTTACAGTCAGCCGAAAACAATAAGGCTGGTTAGGATCAAGAAAAGGCACTAACATGTACAAGGTAAATTAGCTTCAAGTTCTGCAACCTCTTTAACAAGCAACTTGTCTCTCACAGAAACCCTCCGAGTGGAGTCGGACACTGTGGCTGCCGTCGGGACCCTTTGAATAACAGTTTTTTTTGTTTTTCATATTTTGGTGACTAGGATAATGCTTCCATAAATACATACGTGCAAATTATTGTTTGAATACAAATGGACATTTCTCCAGGATAAACACCTAGAAGTGGGTTGCTGAGTCCTGTGGTCAGTGTATGCTTTTCGTAAGACAATACCAGACTGTTTTCCAGAGTGACTAAACCATTTTACATTCTCACTATCAGTTGATAAGAGTTCCAATTACTCTATATCCTTGACAGCACTTGGTAGTGTCATATTGTTATCTTTAAATTTATTTTAGCAATTCTAATAGGTGTGTATTTCTATGTCATTCTGGTTTTAATTTGCATTTTCTTAATGATTCATTGATGTTGAACATCTTTTTATGCACATATTTGCTACCAATGTGTTATTTGTAGTGCAATGCCTGTTCACATATTTTACCTATTAAAGTTGGGAGGTTATTTCTTTTCTTATTTGTTTTCTCATATGTTTACTCTTTATGTTTCCTGAATATAAGTGTTTGGTTCGGTATGTGATTTGAAACTTTTTTTTTTAGTTTATGGTTTATCTGTTCATGTTTCAACAGTTTCACAAAACAAATTTTAAAGTTTTATGAAGTTCAATTAATTTTCATTAATCATGATTTTGGTTTCTTTTTCTTTAAAATTAGTTAATTTAATTTTTTTTATTTGTACTTTAAGTTCTGGGGTACATGTGCAGATAGTGCAGGTTTTTTACATAGGTATACATATGAGTGCAGGTTTTTTACATAGGTTTACATATGTCATGGTGGTGGTTTATTACATCCATAGCCCTGTCATCTACATTAGGTATTTCTCCTAATGCTATTCTTCCCCAATCCCACCACCCACTGCTATTCCTCCCCTAGCCCCCACCCACCATGCCCTGATGTATGACGTAACCCTCCCTGTGTTCAGGAGTTCTCATTGTTCAACACCCACTTACCAGTGAGAACATGCTGTGTTTGGTTTTCTGTTCTTGTATCAGTTTGATGAAAATGTTGGTTTCCAGCTTCATCCATGTCCCGCAAAGGACATGAACTCATCCTTTTTTATGGCTGCATCGTATTTCATGGTGTATATGTGCCACATTTTCTTTATCCAGTCTATCATTGATGGGTATTTGGGCTGGTTCCAAGTCTTTGCTATTTTAAACAGTGCCACAATGAACATACTTGTGCACATGTCTTTACGGTAGACTGATCTAAAATCCTTTGAGTATATACCCAGTAATGGGATTGCTGAGTCAAATGGTATTTCTATTTCTAGATCCTTGAGGAATTGCCACACTGTCTTCCACAATGGTTGAGCTAATTTACACTCCCACCAACAATGTAAACGTGTTTCTATTTCTCCACATCCTCTCCAGCATCTGTTGTCTCCAGATTTTTTAATGATCACCATTCTACCTGGCATGAGTTGGTATCTCAATGTGGTTTTGATTTGCATTTCTCTGATGACCAGTGATAAAGAGCATTTTTTCATACGTTTGTTGGCTGCAAAAACATCTTCTTTTGAAAAGTGTCCATTTTGGTTTCTTTAATAATACTTTGTCTAGTTTAGAGTCCCTCAATTTTTTTTTCAATGTTTTCATCTCAAAATTTATATGGTAATTTGATGAGAGGGGAGTGATTTTTCTACCCTATGTGCCAGCTCTTATCTACTTACTGCTGAGTCCTCTGATAGATATTTTACTTTTTTTCCTGGTATGCTTGGTAGTAATCAATGAGCAAGATGAGCTAGATGAGTATATTCCATCTTAACTGGAGCAGGCAATTTTCTGCAACAACAATATTTAAAAATCTCAGAATCTAATTGCCATTATTAATGACATGAGAGACATATATTTAAGAGAGGTGAGAAGAACACATTATTTTCAATCTTTTGAAAAAGAGTATCCTATATTCTTAATTAGAACTCTCTAATTTGATTACTGGAAAGTCATTTACTTAAAGGTGGCATGTAAAGCCTCCTTGCTAGTGAATGATAAAAAATGAAATGAGAAGAGGAGAGAGAGAAGGAAAGAAAGAGACAGAGACAGAGAAAGAGATACTATTCTATGTATGAATTTCCAGGAGGTAGTCAAAGATATTTCTCACACATTTTCTTTCTATAAGTAACAATTTTTTTGGTATAACATATTTTATGTTCAAGCAACTTTATATGCGGGTGTGTGTGTATCTCAATTTTTTGAACTGTAGGAAAAGCAAATGTTGGATAATTGATCTAGGTTTGTAACCAAGAAAGACTAAGATGTCAACACAATATAATAACCAAATACTTGGAGAAATAAATTATAACTATATGGCCAAATTGAAAGTTATGATCCAAAGTTTCCATAAGCCACTGTTGATACAGAAGATGATGGATAACATGAGATAAGGGTTAGAAAACATTGTCACAGGGAAACCAAAGGAAAGTAGTTCTGGTGTCAGTCTAGTCAGGGAGAAAGTTATTGTCATGTTAAATAAACACAAATGCCTTTAAAAGCAAAGAGTCCCAGAATCCCATACTTAGGATCTGTTAGAGGGCTGCTGGTCAGAAAGAATGTAGGCATCTGAACTGTATATGCAAGGACTGAGCCTAGGGAATGAGAGACCATTAAATTGATTAGAGCGGTAGGATGTTTTCATTTCCATTCTATGTTGAATACTTTGACAAAAGTGTGAAGATAAACCCAGCTGCAGTGTCATTACTGGAAATAGAATAAACAGTAAAGATTGATGGAAATAACTTTACACAAGGGAAAATAGCTTCACAGAAGAGGAAGAACCATTTTCTAAAGCCATTTTTGTGATTATGAAAGTTGAGCAGAATTTTCATAGATGTTTAGGTATCCTTAGGATGGACAGGGCATGGTGTTTTATTGTAGGCAGATCACTGGGGTGGTTAAAAAGGGGGAGGAATTAAGGATGCATCCTGGAGGGGGAGGTTGCATTGAGCCAATATCTCCGCACTACACTCCAGCCTGGGCAGCAGAGATAGACTCCATCTCAAACAAACAAACAAACAAAGATGAATATCAGATTTTTAGTGTGAAACTAGATATTGGGACATGAGAGGTAGTCAACATTTTACCAACAGGAAGAGCAGACAGTAAGAAAGCCAAAAGTACAAAAAAAAAAAAAAAAAAAAAGAGAGAGAGAGAGAGAGAGAGAGAATGGTAGGGTAATAAAAGCGAAACATTGTGATTTTTTGAATGGATATTTTAATATCTGTAAGTCACAAAATTTATGAAGTCTAAAAAGTAGTTGGAATTGCAGGACTAGAATTTCCACCTTGGGATCTGGGAGATTGGCTCCAGAACCAGGAATTTACATTTAGAGAAGGATCATATTTTAGAACTGTGGGTTAGATTAACTGCTTTGAGAGCAGGGAAATTGTTACTCCCAAACTGTGGTAACAGCATATTTTTCTATTTACCTGGTTTCTTGAGGTGCTAGAGTTGGATAGCACTTGGGTTACTTCATTTGTAAGTGCTAGAGAGAGGTAAAGAGAATTGGGTGCTATGAATCTCATTAGGGATGTTATTGATTATAAAAAATTATCTAATTTTGTTCATACCATACAGACCATATATCTCTTTCAAAAAATAGAAACATTCTAAAGCAGTTGAAATTGTTTCCAGTGGACTATTGTTAATTCATTTTATATCTACAGCTAATGGTACAAGTTAGAATAATTTTGATAATGTTTTTATGGAAAAATGTCCAAAAAATTTGAGGACACACTTAAATATATATATTGGAGATGATATGTATAATGAGAAAAAAAAACTTTTGGATATCAAGCCATTTATTGCTGCTTGAGAATTTTCTAAAAAAAAGTAATGTTTAGCAGGAAGCAATGTGACAATTTTCGTGAGAAGCTTAGGGAAATAATGAATAATTTAAGGCATAGAATTGTTTTATTATCTCTGAAGCCCCATGACTTTAGATTCCTTGGTTTGAAGTAATGAAAGAAATATAGAGAGGATTAATACTATCAGTTGGTGCTTGAGGAGTTCCATGATGACCAACTATTTATGCAGAGATAAAAATTTAATTGATTACCTTTCAGTCTGAAAAGGGAAGTAACTATACTATCTAGTATTTTATATATTTTGATTCATTTTTTGATTATTTATCTTTATATATTTTGATTTTTTTAAAGAAAATACTGATATATGTATTACATAGACAACAATAATAATATAAATGTGTTAACTATTGGCATAACACCTATTTAATGGGATACACATTAAGAACTACGAGGAAATTACAGAATAATGAACTAAAAGTATACACACACACACACACACACACACACACAACTTCTGGGAAAATTCTAAAGTATAGGGAAAATTACACTTTAGAATTCAAGAGGCATGGATTTAAATCACAAATCTGCTGTTAAGTTTGGACAATGCCTTCCCTCTTTGGGCTTAGTATCCTCATTTTAAAAAGAAACATGACAGTCCCCATCTTATGATCTTGATATGAAGAACAAATAAAATAAAAAATATTTACCAGAATGTCTGGCACATAGACAACATCAATACACAGTCCTAGTTTGTGCTACTATTACTGTGTTGTTTTGGTTGTTGTTATCAGAGGACTTGTGTTGATGTTAGTAATCTTCGTTGAGTAATGAATGTGAGAACTTAACAGATGTGACTGTATGGATCCTAATTGGTTGAATCCAGCAAACGGCATGTCTTTGTCATCCTAGCTGGTATGGTGTCATGTCACAGACTTGCACTGCTATCAGGTCATGGTGGGGGCAGTGTTCAGGAGGATCGGTAAGAAGGTTCTTGAATGTTGCCACCTGAAATGGGACTAAATCAATAAAGCAAGTGGGCAGTGTATCTCTCTTTAGCTCTCTCTATCTTTCTCCACAACCAAAAGAGAAATAAGAGTTACAATAAAATGTCTTGCAGATGGCTGTGCTGATGACTGACATCTTAAAAATATCATTCTTGATGTCAGCCTGATAGAGATTCATAAGATGTGTTGGGGAAGAAGAAATGGGTTTTTGAAGCATGAAACACACTTCTATGACCATGCCACTTTGCTCAGATGAATGGAAGTAGGAATGGTGGTTAATGATTAATCTGTTCCTTGTGAATTTTGGAATGAATTCTAACTAACTTAAGTATGCACCAGAACAGAGCTAGCATATTGCACTAGGCAGAATAAACAAAAAAAAAAAAAGGAAAAAATGAAGAAAACAATATGAGACTACAGAGGATATGTATTACCATCTCATGCCTGAAACTTCCTCAGATTTGGGCTATTTTTGACTGGGTAAGAGGTAGAGAATAAAAAGAGAGGTGTCATATCATTGCTTTGAGTAAGCTGGTTTCTGAAGCTGCCTGAAGCAATTTATGACTTATTGCTGTGCCACACCTCCATCTGTACTTCTCATCCCTCTTATTCATCCAATTAGAGATGGAAATTTACTGTAATACAACAGCAGTGAGAAAAAGCTAAGTGGACAGGGGGCTACATATTCTGTTTGATGACGCCAAAGTGATTGGAAGAAGGGCAGAGAAAGAGAAGGTCATGGAAGCAGAACACAGAGAAATTCTATATTACTGGGGAACACTCAGCAAATAACAGCTCCATCCAAACCTCGGCACTAAGAGGCAATCAAACTCTATCAGGGCTTCTAGAAACGTAAAGCCTTGTTCCTAGAATGACCACAGATCCCCATTAAAATGCTTGAGAAAACTCAGTGCTGCCAGGAAAATGTACTGTTTGTTCTAGCCAATACCTTCCCTTTCTTGGAGCACTCTTGAAAAGGGCATGCAACTGTGAACCCATCCTCTTCCCCTTTGACAAAAAATACATAACTTCTACAATTCAGGAGCGTCTTTCTCAAGGACCTGAAAGCCATTTCTTTGAAATTTAATTATCTGGAAGGAGAGAGCCTTTTTCAGTTTCTGTGGATGGATGAAATACTAACTTTGATAATTGCCAGCCAGCAGACCCAACTGATCTAATCACGTTAGCACTGGCCAATCTTTTCTAAGCTTTTCACTTGACTCCACTTGCCTCCCCTCAATAGCCCTCCATCCTCCCTCTAAAATGCCCAGTCACCTCTGTTCAAATTGGAATGAAGCCCTTTCCCTTCTTGTCAATAGTTGCTGAATAAAATTTGTTTTCACTGTTTTAACTTATGTCCAGCTCTATTTTTCACAGATAAGCCCATGCTTTTATTTCATTTTATCTTATCTTATGCTGCTTCTATCAAGGGACAAATTTTAGACTACTTCTAATTTTCCAGCAGTATATTTGCCTCCACATCTTCAAGGAGTCATTACAGAATCATATACTATTGTAAGATATGTTAAATATCCTGAGGTCTTAGCCTATGAAAAGAAGGCCTGTCCAACTAATTCATGAAATTAGTATTCAAATAGTATCTTCCCAAATAATACTGGGGAAAGAAAAAGAAGGATCTAAGCTCCATTTGTTGGCAACATGGCTTGGATCAATCTTTTTTTGACCAAACGTTTCAAGAGAAAAAGGGACTTGGAGATAAGTTCCTGAGACATGAAAGAGAGAAATTGTTACATTGAAAAACAAAACCAAAAAAAGACAAAAAAAAAACCTTCAAAAATACTTGTTTAAAAAACAAAATAACATTTTACAATTTGTCTCTAAATGACTATATATAGTAAGCAAATTAATTTATGAACATTTTATGATAATTTTAAGATGTTTGCTGATTTTAGTATATACAATATACTAAAATCAAATATTCTACAGCCAATAAAATTATGCTTTTTCTTTTTATTGAAACGAAGTTTTTCTCTTGTCACCCAGGCTGGAGTGCAAAGGTGCGATCTCGGCTCACTGCAACCTCTGCCTCCCAGGTTCAATAGATTCTCCTGCCTTACAGGCACCTGCCACCACGCCCAGCTGAATTTTGTATTTTTGGTAGAGATGGGTTTTCACCATATTGGCCAGGCTGGTCTCAAACTCCTGACCTCAGTTGATCCACCCACCTCAGCCTCACAAAGTGCTGGTATTACAAGTGTGAGCCACCATGCCTGGCCCAAAATTGTGCTATTAAAGGGCATTTAATTCCATAGGAAAACAACATGAAAATTTCAAAACCATAATATATATAACGTGACTCTATGGTAATACTATATTAACTCACTTGTATACAAGCACATTCATTAATTATATATGCATACACATAGACAGTCCAATAGCAGTATAGGATTTCCAAATTTCAATAGGGTCATTTCTTCTGAATAATGAGATTATAGACAATATCGTTTTCCTTTTATACCTTTTGGCATTTGCATAATTCCAAGTCATCATAGAGTATTTCATAATTAAGGGAAAAAGCACATAAATATAAACACATGCAGTATCATGAGATATGACAGCCATAAGAAGTCTTTAAAGTGTGTGAAACACTTGAAAGTAAAGCATAATGCTCAAAAATACAGTGTCTAGTTACAGAATTATATTCCTATGGTGAGTTACTCTAGGACGAGGATGATCTTATTTATCTTTTCTGACCCATCAAACAAGCCTGACAAATATGTGATGACTAAATAAGCATCTAAAAATTTTCAAGAAAATGTGTATTTGAATATTCTTTGTTTAATTGGACACGGAAGCTTATTATACATTTCATCAAAATGTAAATAGAAATTGTCTGCTTTTACAGAAAAGAAAATTGAAGTCTGGATAAATTTTCAGAGAAATTTAGTGAGAAAGATGGAGTAGATTTTTCCAACTTCATATCCAATAGTGTCCCCATTTTCCTAAGAAGTTTACTTAATAGCATTTACTGAGAATTTGCTTTGTGCAAAGTTTTAATTGAGAGAATAGTATCAGGCCAAAAGGTTCCCTAGACTTTAGAGCTGTCCTTCACAAGAATGCAAATGCTGGGGTTGGCTGGGGAATATGTCCTTTGGGAAGAGTTAGAGTACTAGGAAAGGAAAATGGGACAAAAGTCAATTCACATCTACCCCAAGCTGTTTCAACATTTCTCGTGTAGATGAACATGCTATGACATAGGAAATAACATCAACATCATCTCTATATTTTTACAAGCTTAAGGGTGGGCACTGAATTTTGAGAAAAGGATTTGTTCTTTCGAACTTCCAAACTGAATGTGGGTCATGCTTGAAGTCTATGAAATAAGCTATACGGTCATGCACAGTGGCTCACACCTGTAATCCCAGCACTTTGGGAGGCTGAGGTGGGCAGTTCGCCTGACGTTGGGAGTTCGAGACCAGGCTGACCAACATGGAGAAAGCCCATCTCTACTGAAAATACAAAATTACCCAGGCATGGTGGCACATGCCTGTAATCCCAGCTATTCAGGAGACTGAGGTAGAGAACTGCTTGAACCAGGGAGGCGGAGATTGCAGTGAGACAAGATTGTGCCATTGCACTTCAGCCTGGATAACAAGAGTGAAACTCCATCTCAAAAGTAATAATAATAATAATAAAGAAATAAACTATGCACACTCATTCATATAGCTCCACTGACGAAATCAAGAGACAATGACATTGAATTCTCCAATTCAGAAAGCTCCCAATAGGAGCAGAAAAGCAAATTACTAAGTGCACTTAGTTTATCTAAACCCAAATTTCCAAAGTTTATGGTGGCAGATGTTAATTCATCTCTGCCTCAGAGAAACCTCTAACAAAAACACAAACTATGTCAACTGCAAAATGCTTTTCTCAAAGGTCATGTCACAACTAGAGGGCTCTCAAAAGTGTTTTAAAGTATTCTTTGCTGGATAGAGTTGATTTAATCACCTGCAACCTGTCCTCTGGGGATAATTTGAATTTGATAGCTCTCTGCAAAGACATGTTTGCAGAAGAGAAAATTCTAAAGATACTTTCTGTAAAAGCCTAACACAAACAACGCAAACTTTATAGCCCCTCAATTTATTCTAACATAGTATGAAAAGCACAAGATTTATTGCTTTGTTCTTGTTTGTTTATTTAATAAATATGTCTTGTTTTCTCCAGCAATGCTATCAGAAGCCGAAATGACTCAAGTGCAAGAAATATTTCAAAGCTAGGAATAAGAAGAAGTAATAAAGAATTGAGCTTAATTGTCTTCACAAATCTAATCTGACTGTTCTCATAATGCTTTCTTCCCTGGGTGCCTCTGCTTTAGAACTTTGTGTCAAGCAAGCAACAATTAACACAGACTTAAGAGTGCAGGTTATATATTGAAATTGAAACTTTACATTTTTGCAGAGGCTTAGGAACAAGATATATATCTGTCGATGTTATGATTTTCAACAGCAACTAGGTGTCATCATCTGGGATGAGCCGATCTGAAAGTTGATGCTTTTCTCTTAAGGTTTTAATCATTAGAATCTGAACCAAGATCATGACACTGAGGGGAGAAAAGGAAGTGATTTCTTTACTATTTGACTTTCAGAAATAGCTCAAATGACTTTTTAATTAGCTTTTAAGAAAGGGCCTGGAAGTAGCTGGAGGAAAGTAGATTGAGTAAATTTTCCCCAAGGAACTTAAAAACTAGCATTTACTAAAGTGTATTCTGCAGACTCAACATCCTTGACATGTGATTAATTGAAAAACAATGAGATTCTGTGATCAAGTATATTTAGAAAAATATACATTTAAATAAAATTTTATCTTACTGTACATTTCTCATAATTTTTTTCCTAGCTGCATGGGTATTATCAATTTCCAAGAGAGGTATAAAATAAACAATTTTCCAAACTTAGATGGTCCCACAATACTTTTTTTGCTAACATTTAATGGAGAAGAGTCCTTCAATGTCATGCCGAGATAAGAACATTATTTTAGTCCAGGTATCTTAACATGCGATTGACACATGTGATTATTTTCCACTCATGTGATTAATTTTCTTTTTGAAGAGAGCAAGAGTGGGAAGTAGGTGAACCAACTTATTTAGGATACCTAATTGTTAGAATTTTAGCACTGCATTAAGCAATTTGTCTGATGAAATAAACTTTTTCTGTGTTACTCTAACACAGGCATTATATTGACTCATGCATTATGATAAGAATCCTCCAAAATTGAGATAAGTTCATTCTATATACATAGTTAAGGAAAGTGAGACTCATAAAGTTAAAGTACTTTACATAGCTAATTGTGACAAATCTGGGAAATGTACTTAATTCTGATATGTAAACCCGCCCCATCGCCCAGCACCTATGATGAATATTGTTGGCAGCTGTGTGAATGGTACTTATACCTTGTCTCAGACCAAAGCCAAAATTGATTCCAGCAGAGCAAACTGAGCCAGTCAGACCATCATCACTTTGCTGTGAAGAGTAATGACTCATCTGCAGATTTCAGAGGACAGTTTAAAAATATGTTTCCAATCCATTACTTTCACTGCATGATTTAAGATTTTATAAAACATTGAGCTACAAGGTAGGACAAAGCTTATGCTTGTATACAAGAATCAGACACTCTCAAGATTTTTACTTAGAGTATCATCATTTGTATGTTTAATTAACTTCCCAAGTAACACACTCTTTTAGGTTATCCTTGAGCTATGTTTTAAGAAACCCTGATGTGAAGAATATAAAAGATACCCAGTTATTGCTAATCTAGAAAATATAAGTGTCTAGCCAAGATCAGTGTGTTAATTATTTCACAGTACAAAAAAATTGTTGAACACGTAAGTAAAGGAGATGAAAGTCAGAATTTATTAGATCTTCCCACTGTTTTAAAAAGGCTCTGTATCTGACTCTATTTTGAAAACTAGCTTGGATTAGGGAAGCATAATCTGCTACCTATTGTTTCTAATTTAATAATTCATTCTTTAAAGACCTTGCCTTTATGCTTATTTTTATATTCATTTTCGATTCACATTTACAAATGTTTAGGTGATTAGTAGATAGGCTCAAAGTGGAGTACAAAAGGAAATCAGATACTGGGTCCTGCATTCCAACATCATAGACTGCCATTAGAAATGGGAAGGTAAATTACATAAGAAAATAAAGAAATTTTGTTTTCTGGAACAGCAGTTGCATTGTTCTGATTACAAGTTTTTCTTTTCATGATTTAAAAAATTGCTCTGGTTCTTGCTTCAAGAAGCCAAAGAGAGCTGTACACTGGACATAAAATGTTGAGGTTTTGCACATTTAAATAATAGGGGATATTCTAAATTAGCCCAGCTCTACACAATCCAGGTTTTTTAGATATTGTAACTATTATATAAGGCAGAACTTGAAATAACAAAATTTTAAAACAGAGTAAGAACGAGGTGGTAGAGAAACAAGAGGTGTGGAGGTGTGGGAGAATGTGCAAAGAACAGAGAGAGAAACTAGGAGAAGGTGTCAGGAGATGGAGGCAGAAGGGAGAGAGGAGACAGATCAAGCATGAGAGTAAAAGAAGTGGGAGCAAGAGGAAAGAACAGGTAAGAGGGAAGGATAAAGAGACCGTATGCTACCTGCGTCTCTAGGTTTCCTGCTACAGGGTTCATCCTAGGGGATAGAAACACCAGTGTGGACGTTCAGGTTGTGCTCTCCTTTCCAAAGACCATCCAGCAGAAATTAACCATAGGAAATAAGATACAAATGGATTGATATTAAGAGAACACTAGATATTCAGATAAACAAAACAAAACAAAATAATATGTTGGCATTCAAAGAAAGAAAAAAGGGACAGAAGTGAAAGGGTTGGCTAAGTTAAGACCCCACCAGCAGGAAGCAGAAGGCTCCATCCAGGGCTGATACTTAGATCATGTTGCCAGGTGAACAGGTGAACATCAAGTGAGGAGGAGCAGAGGTCCAGAACAAAGATGGCATCTTTATTGAGGGTATTAGCAGTGAGAGGACTAAAACTAGGAGACAAAGAACACAGAAGTGCAGTTGAAGGGGAAAAGATCACAGGATGGTTATTGCAAAACCAGGGAACTTCAGGCATGTGACCCCTTCCTGAAATTTCCCCTTTTGGTAAAACATGTGTAGCTAACATTCATATCTGCATTTGTTCATTGTTTAATAAGCATATTTCCACCTGCCATGGAAGTATTCTTCATCTTAGGAAATCTATAAGAACAGGGGGAAAAAAAAGGTAAAACCAGTTTATGAATTCCAAAGGTCCAGGTCCAAGTACAATTACTGAGACTTAGATGTAGGTTTCTCAATTGAAAGAATGTCAGTTTTTTATTTATCCACTGAACTTACACTGATGTTTCCATTGTTGTGTTATTCTACTGACCCCTTTTTTTCCCCCAGCTCTTTTCTATTTATCTGAACAAACAAAGAAATAGTAGCAGAAAGTCTCTGGGGGAAAGTAAAACATTTTTGAATAGACCAAGGAGGAGCCCCAGTTGAGGAGTAAAGTAGTCCTTTTCAGCACACATCATGCTGACAGCTCTCTTATTTGGTGTCTTGCAGAGAGACAGATAATATCACAGCATGCCACAGAGAAAAGAACTGAAGGGCCAAAACGGAGGCCTCAGAAAGGAGCTGTGGTACTGATTTTCGTATTAAATCTCATTTCTCTGAAAATGGAGAATTTGAGTTTCTAAGAGAAAAGATGCCTTTGGTTTGTCTCCCTGATTTTCAAACTCTAGGAAAAAAACTAGGGAATATGATACGTATTTCAAAGAAAATCTACACAGACACGCAACCTATTGGTAGCAAAGGGACTAGAATTAACTTTTCTTGGTTTCAAGTCTGATACTTTTTATGTTTTTAAGAACACATTAAAATAATTTGTGGACAAAATTATTTCCATGGGTAGAATAACTATTCTTCTCCCATCACATCTTCCCTTTGGGTAGTTTCTGAGAAGTGCTGTGGGATGGAGGGGTATTTGACAAAATTTTATAACAGGAAGTATAAATCAGGACTGGAGGATTTGCCAAACTAGCACATCTTCTTTCCTTGCCAACCACAACAGAAACAACCACATCTATTTCAACAGAAATGATTTCAGGTAATCGGAGAGGATTGAGCTGGATCTTTGCTTTTTCTCCTGTCTCTACAGTGGTCCCACAATGAACAACTGTTATAAAACAATGTACTAAGTCCACTATCAGTCAGTATTTGAAGACAAGCTAGACACTGTATATCTTTTGTTTATATTCACATAGAGTGGCCAGTCCCACCAAGTAACTGGTATGGGTAGCAAAGTAAAATAAAATAAAACAAATTATTTCTTACCTTATTTATCTTGAGATAATGATGACTATAGCCATTTCCTCCTATTTTCTTTAGGATTTATGACTCAGTTATAAAATAAATACTATACCTTCATAGATGCACATACGTATATATAAACCTACCTACCGTACATACACAAATAGACATATTGATAGACAGATAGGTATAAACAAATCATCAGAGATTATTTGACACAGCTACTTAGGACACAACCAGAATTGTAATCCAAGTTTCTCTATCTCCTAATCCATTTTTCATCCCCTCTACCATGACATTTCTCATCAGAAACATGAAGCATTTAGCCATCTCAAAATGGTGATGTAACTTATAATCTGTGCTATACACCTTTTTCTTTTCTTCGCTTTTTTTTTTTTCTTGAGGCAGAGCCTCACTCTGTCATCCAAATTGGAGTACAGTGGTGCGATCTCGGCTCACTGCAACCTCTGCCTTCAGGGTTCAAGCGATTCTCCCACCTCAGCCCAGCTACATTACACCCATCTAATTTTTTATTTATGGTAGAGATGGGGTTTTGCCCTGGTGGCCAGGCTGATTTGGAACCCCTGACCTCGTGTTCCACCTGCCTCAGGCTCCCAAAGTGCTGGGATTACAAGGATGAGCCACCATGCCTAGCCAATTTTTTCTTAAATAAGAAATGTGACATCATATTCTTATAACTTACCAAATATCCTTCTTGTCTTTATATATTACTGTATCTCCTTCCTTGTATTTTTTTATCTTGTCATATGAATTTATTCCTAATAAAGCCATGGAGACAGGAATATTAAGATTTTTTAAACATTTCACTATACATAAAAATACTTTCTAGGAATCCATCTTGATATGCAGATAGAAATAGAAAAAAATGACAAAATTCAATACATGAGTCTGTAATTTAGTTAGGTATGGAAGGCTGAATAATAACCCTCTAAAGATATTCATATCCTAATACCTTAACCTGTGACTTTGTTACATTATATAGGAAAAGAGATTGCACATATATGATTATAAATTATGGATCTTAAAATGAGATTATCCTGGATTATCCAAATATCCCCAAGTCCTTTAAACAATAAAAATTCTTATAAAAGGAAAGCAGGATAAGCAGAGTTAGAAAAAAAGAATTGGAAAAACTGTATATTCTTATACAAAAGAATGAATTTGAAATAGGGTCCTAAATCATACATAAAAACTATCTCTCAATGAATTAAAGACTTAAATATAACTTCAAAAATCATAAAAATCTTAGAAAAAACACAAGAGAAAAGTTTATTGTCAATGTTTTTTTGGACATGACATCAAAAGAACAGGCAATAAAAACAAAAATAAATGAGATTACATTGAATGAAAAAGCTTCTGCACAGCAAAGGACAATCAACTAAATGAAAAAATATTCTATGGAATGGGAGGAAATACTAGAAAACCATGTATATAATAAGGGGTTAATATTCAACATATGGAAGGCGCTCACACAACTAAATAGCATAAATAAATGACCAACAAAAAAATGGGCAGGGTTGGGCACTATGGCTCACGCCTGTAATTCCACCACTTTGGGAGGGTGAGGCGGATGGATCACGAGATCAGGAGTTCAAGACCAGCCTGGCCAAGATGGTGAAACTCCGTCTCTACTGAAAATACAAAAAATTAGCCAGGTATGGTGGCATGAACCTGTAATCCCAGCTACTCGGGAGGCTGAGGCAGAGAATTGTTTAAACCTGAGAGGTGGAGATTGCAGTGAGCTGAGATGATTGTGCCTCTGCACTCCAGCCTGGGCAACAGAGCAAGACTCCATTTCAAAAAAAGAAAAGTGGGCAAAGGACCTGAGTGGACGCTTTTCCAAAGAAGATGGTCAAATGACCAACACTTACAAGATAAGATTCTCAATGTCATTGACCTTCAGAGAAAAGCAAATGAAAATCACAATGAGATACCACCTTACACCTATTAGAAAGAATTTCATCAAAAAGACAAGAAATAAATATTTACAAGGTTCTGGAGAAAGGGAACCCTCATACAGTGTTGGTAAGAATGTCAGTTGGTACAACTATTATGAGAAACAGTATGGAAGTTCTTCAACAAAATTAAAAATAGAACTACTAAAGGGTCCAGAAATCCCACTTCTGGGTGTATCGTAAAAAAATGAAATCAATATCTCAAAGATATATATGTGCTCCTATATTCATTGCAGCATTATTTACAATAGCCAAGCAATGGAATCAACCCAAGTTCTAATGGAAAAGTGAATGGATGAAGAAACAGTTGTATTATACGCATATAAAAGAATATTGTCCAACCATAAAATAGAAGAAAATTTTTCCATTTGCCACAGCATAAATGAACCTGGAACACATTATGCTAAGTAAAATAAGATAGATACATAAAGACAAACACTGTATAATATCAGTTATATGTAGAATCTGAAAAGGTAGAATTTATAGAAGCAGAGTAGATTGCTGGTTGGCAGAAGTTGGAGAGAGGGTAGGGTAAATGAGGGCATATTGGTCAAAGAGTACAAACTTTGGCTTATAAGATGAGCAAGCTCTGGAGATCTAATGCACAGCATGGAGGAAAGTGATAGATATGTTATTTTGATTGTGATAATAATTACACAAGCCATGTGTATATCAAATCATCACATTATACACATTGAATATAAATAATTTTTATTTCCCATTTATTATTATTTTTTGAGACAGTTTCATTTTCATTGCCCAGATTGGAGTGCAGTGGCATGATCTTAGCTCACTGCAACCTTTGCCTTCTGGGCTAAAGAGATTCTCCCACCCCATTCTCCCAAGTAGCTGGAACTACAGGCACACACCACTGCGCCCAGCTAATTTTTGTATTTTTAGTAGAGATAGGGTTTCACCAGGTTGCCCAGGCTAGTCTTGAACTCCTGGCCTCAAGTGATCCACCCGCCTCATCCTCTCAAAGTGCTAGAATTGCAGGTGTGAGACCCAGCGCCTAGCCCAATTAAACATTTAAAAATAAAATAAAATAGTTGGCTATTTATATCTGTGAGTTCTGGATCCGCAGATTCAACCAAATGTAGATCAAAAATAGAATATTTGCAGGATGTGAACTCATAGAAACCGAAGGCCTACTTTTTCCCAGGGCAGATAGCCAGACCTGAGCCTGTGAATTTTGGTAAGATTTTGGTATATGTGGCTGATCCTGGAACCAATTCCCCCAATACCAAGGGATGACTATGAAAATGAAGATTCTAGGAGAATGTATCATGGGACAGTTGAGAAAGAGATGATGTAAGGATGGAAATAGAGGTCAAAGAGATCAGAAGATTTTACACAGCTGTTTCCAAAGATGGAGAGAGGTATTATGAGCCAAGGGATATAGGTAGCCTAAAGAAGCTGAAAAAGGAGCCAGTCATGGTAGCTCAGGCCTGTAATCCCAGCACTTTGGGATGCCAAGGTGGGTGGATCACTTGAGATCAGGAGTTCGAGACCAGCTTGGTCAACATGGTGAAACCCTGCCTCTACTGAAAAAATACAAAAATTAGCTGGGTGTGGTGGCCAGTGCCTGTAATCCCAACTACCCGGGAGGCTGAGGCTGGAGAATGGCTTGAACCCTGGAGGTGGAGGTTGCAGGGAGCTGAGAGTGCACCTCTGCACTAAGAAGTTAAAAAAGGTTTCTCTGTACCCTCCAAAGGAGAGCAGCCCTATAGACCCGATGTACATATCTGATCACCAGAGATGCAAGACAATAAATATATATGGCTTTAAGCCACTAAGGTTGTGGGAATTTATGACAACAGCAATAGGAAACTAACATGTGAAGTCCTTTGTCACAATTATTAAAATCTCCTCCTCTTGAAATTATCCCTGTGCTCTCAGTGGTTGGGAAATTTTACTTAGAGATGGCTATGAATTCACTAGGTGCACCAGTATGATATCAAATATACTTCAATAAATCTTCATTTTTATTTGAAAGGTCAAAAAGTACAAATTCGATGAATTCTGTGGTTTCCATGATTGGCAATGACTTGGAGAGAAAATTTTTTGTTTTTGTTTTTGTTTTCTGAGAAGGAGTCTCACTCTGTTGCCCAGGCTGGAGTGCAGTGAAGCGATCTTGGCTCACTGCAAACTGCCTCCTGGATTCAAGGGATCATCCTGCCTCAGCCTCCCGAGTAGCTCGGATTACAGTTGTACACCACCGTCCCTGGTTAACTTTTTTGTATTTTTTAGTAAAGATGGGATTTCACCATGCTGGTCAGACTAGTCTCCAACTCCAGATTTCAAGTGATCTGCCGGTTTCAGCTTCCCAATGTGCTGGGATTACAGGCATGAGCCATCATGGCCAGTCAGAGAGAAAACTTTGAATTATTGGTGGGTATAAAGGAAGACAGTACAGTCAGCCTGAGTTGCTATTAAAAATGGGCGCAGTGGCTCACACTTATAATTTCAGCACTTTGGGAGGCTGAGTCAGGCAGATCACCTGAGGTTGAGAGTTCAAGACAACCCTGGCCAACATGACAAAAACCTATCTCCACAAAAAACACAAACATTAGCCAGGCGTGATGGCTGGCACTGTAATGCCAGATCCTTGAGAGGCTGAGGCAGGAGAATCGCTTGAACTTTGGAGGTGGAGGTTACAGTAAGCTGAGATCGCTCCATTATACTCCAGCATGAGTGACAAGAGGGAGACTCCCTCTCAAAAAAAAAAAATGGCGTAAACTGGGTGGCTTAAAAAACAAGTATTGATTTCTCATAGTCATAGAAGCTGGGAAGATCAGGATCAAAGAGGGCCATCCAATTTGGTTGCTGCCAAAGGCCTTCTTCCATGTTGGCAGATGAATGCCTTCACATGGCTGAGAGATCATCCTGCCATGTCTCTTAATATAAGGGCATTAATCCCATCATAAGGCTTCCACTCTCATGACCTAATTACCTCCCTAAGGCACTGTCTCCAATACCATCACATTGGAAACAATGACACAAAATTTTGGATGGATATAAACATTCAGACTACAACAGAAGACTTCTTTAAGAAGGTGACCCCTATTACTCTTGGTTTTCAGATAATTTGTTGAAATAAGTAATATGTGTTTATTTTTATAGTAAACAGAGACTTGGATGTCCTTTCTAATTTCATTTTTTTCCTCCATTTGTTATTTATTATATTTGGCTTAGGTCAATAGTCAGCATAGTATCAGATCATTTACAGATCTTTTTTTAGAAATTTGACCCTTCTTTGTACGAACTAATTTTGCCATCATTGCTTTCCATGTTTATAGATGCACTTTAGACCCTGTGAAAAGTAATTGCTGGATTCATTTAATATATTCTAGATATAATTAATTTTTATGGCATGGCTTCTGAATAAATAGTGTTTGAAGTACACTGGTATAAGTAGAAAAAGGGGTAAATGCCAGGAACTTGTCAGAAGCAGAACTAAGCCTTCTATATGTTATCATCCTTGCCAGCACCTATCACATGGTCTACCCCAGAGAGAGGCCCAATAAATATCTGCTCACTTCATTGATTCACTGCCTCTCTGACTGACTGGGTGTAGAGATATATGTTGGATTACCTACTGATTGGTAAACAAATGGTTATAGCTGACACACCTTTGTGTTGGTCATATGCTAATCAGCACTTTGAGCAGGGCTTCTTAATTTTTGTTTACGCATCTGCCTACTTCATTAGACTTTAAACATCCTATTTATATCTGTTTCTCAAGGCTATAATCTAATTCATGACACACAGGATGTACTAAAAAGATTAAGTTAGAAGAGGCACAGGTACTTAGATAACTGAATGAATGAATGAATAATTGAATGAATGAATGAACAAAAATAAATGAATAGATGAAGGGCAATTTAGCATTATTCAAACATGAGTTATTTTGAACATCTACTTTGACCCATGGACATGTTTGGAGTACACTGATGAATGAACAAACATTGAATTCCTTAAAACATTTCTTCTACAACGTAATATTTCTCAGAATCAGAGGCCGTATCTTCTGAAAACTGTCTGGAGAGAAGCCATATTCAAAGGTCAATAAAGACTGAGACTATGACTTGTCCTTGAGGAGGCAGGTCTTAAAAGTGCTTCAGCCTCCATCCTTCTCTAGCAGAAAGGCTATACCAAAGCAAATAAGTAATTACACAAGGAAGCACTTCCTAATTAAATTCTTTGAAATTAGTCCTAAAATACGGACAAATATATTTCAAAATACTGAAAAAAAAATCACTTCCGTACAGGATGGACTCAATTCTTCCAGTTGTTATGTTTCAGAGTGGAGATAAAACGCATGTATGTGTGTGTGTGTTTGCGTGTGTCAGAAGATTGGGCTTGTTATACAAGGGTGTTACAGGCGCCCACCACCATGCCAGCTAACTTTTGTATTTTTAGTAAAGACAGGGTTTCATTATATTGGCCAGGCTGGTTTCAAACTCCTGAGGTTGAAATCCATCAACCTGTCAACCTGGGCCTCCCAAAGTGCTAGGATTATAGACATGAGCCACGGCACCCAGCCACTGTAACTTCTTTATAAACATTTAAAGTTTTCAAAATATATTCACTCTTTTGTAATAACAATTAGCTTAAAATGCAAATTGTAAAGCTGTAAAATAATATGTTCTTTCTTTACCTCATTATTCTATGCTTTTTTTCTGTTTTAAATCTTTTTAACTTTTTACACTTTTTTGTTAAAAACTAAAGTGCAAACACATATATTATCCTAGGCCTACACAAGGTCAGCAACACCAACATGTCACCACAAAGCAACAGGAATTTTTTGGCTTCATTATGCTTTTATGAGACCACCGTTGTATATAGTGTCATTAACTGAAACATTGTTATGATGTATAGTACCATATATATATGTACATTTATACATACACATACATATATATGTACACATACATACATACACATATATGTACACATACATATATACACACATAAACATATAGCAATGATATATTATATATTTGGTACATATGAATACATACATTTATATGTGATTTGAACCCAGGTGATCACTATTAATAGCCAGATTTCCATACTGTTGATATAAGTGCTGAGGAACCTCTGAATAATTTTATATTAGTGGAAGAATCGGTGATCTAGTAGTGCTATGCTTAACAGATTGTTGTTCCAGGGATGTCAGATAGTTTTGAATAAAGAAGTTGGTGTGTAAGGGAATAATGATTTAAAAAGCAATCTTTGGAGTCCAAATACCCGAGATTGAATAGTAACTATCTTGGGGGTGAATATTAAATACTTGCAACTTACAAAGTGGTGGCATAAAAACTGGGGTTCACTAAAAACACCCAAAATAAATGCATTACTGGACTATACATAGTAAAGTTGGAGAAAAAAAGATATGCTTAAGAGATGTTTTGGTCATAAATCAGTAGAAAGAAATTATTGATAAAAAGTAGTTGGGTCTGGGAGTGGTGGCTCACGCCTGTAATTCCAGCACTTTGGGAAGCAAAGGAGGATGGATCACCTGAGGTCAGGAGTTTGAGATCAACCTAGCCAATATAGTGAAACTCTGTCTCTACTAAAAATAGAAAAAATTAGACAGTCACGGTGGCAGGTGCCTGTAATCCCAGCTACTCGGGAGGCTGAGAAAGGAGATTCGCTCGAACCCAGGAGACAGAGGTTGCAGTGAGCCAAGATTGCACCACTGCACTCCAGCCTGGGTGACAGAGTGAGACTTCCTATTAAAAAAAAAAAAAAAAAGTTGGAAAATGGCTAAGCTTAGAAACTTAAGGCATTCAATAATGGATATGAGTCTGAACATGACGCATTTGAAGTATTCCTAGTATATTTAGGTGGAGAAATCTAATAGACAGAAGTGTATGCTGGAAAAATATGCAGAAGCTGCATCATGGGGAGACATATACCTTTAGACATTTGTATATCATCTGTGGATTATTTGTGTATAATCTGTGGATTCCCGTAAATCATGAACTCAATCTTTTGCCCCACATTTACCACTCTACATGACATTGTTAATTCTCCTTCATGAACTATGGCTGTTTGTTATTTAGAAGTTATTTGTCTACTGATTATCTCTCTCAGGAGACTGCATGTTCTATATGAACTGGTACCTTTTTCAACTTGTGCACTATTGTATTTACAGCATTTTGATAATTTCAGATGCCTATTATTTGTTGGATGAATAAATGAATAATTAATTTGATGACTTTTTAACACTAATACAATATTCAGCTAGATGATCTTTTATATATCCATAATAGTTGAAAAAAATTCATTATTATTGTATCACCAATATCCCTATGGTATTACAAATAGTAGCATCTTTCTTTATTCTTTCATGGTAAAATTCAAATATTTGAAATTACAGTATCATAATTATTTGTCCAGTCTGCTAATAAAAAGTAATGTATAAATCATCACAATGCTAATTTTTAAATGAGTAGATCATATAAATACTGTATGTCTCATTGCCATTACATACTACAAACGTAGTTATAGTGCTCCTAAAAATCAACTCTTCTCAGAATACAAAGCTGTAACTCTGGGAACAATTTAAGAAATAAAATTTAAAAGTAACATATGAGTTGGTACAAATACAATATAAAATGTAATCTTCATATCCTTAATTATGCAAGTCATAGAAGCAGATATAAGAGAAAACTTGTATTGAGTAATATATGTTAATAACTTCATATTCAGTTCCCTCAAATCAAACAATTCAGCCAAGTTTTATAGCTTTAGAAGTACTTTATTCTGTGGAGCAGTGAACTAATGACCAGATAAAGAATTTTCTGCTAGCTTTAACTTAGCTCTGAAAAGTCATAGCAAATGCAATAAAATTATATTGCATCTTGTATTATTGATATTTGTGTTATTTCCTCTTTTTGAGTCATTTCTCTTTTTATATTCTCACTAAGGCGAAATACAAATGAATGCTATGTCTCTCTCTTTCTGGGAAATAAATCTAATGAGAGTGAATGAGTGAGAAAAGAAATATTACATTAAATAGCTTACCAAGTTTTCAAGAGTGAGCACATACTTTATGTAATGTAACTACTCGGTTTTATAGGGATGTAAACTTAGAGCTAAAGAGTTGAGATGTACTCTTTAAAATTATGTTTAGTTAGTAATGATAGAATATACTCAAGTCACTGGATGAAGTAACTCCACTATACCATGAGAGTAGCATGTAAGAAATGGCCAAACCAGGCATGGTTGGTCTGATACTTTTCCTGTGTTTAATGGGAATTTTATTTGGCAAGGAAAGTAGACTAAGTAGTAGTCTTTTATGTTCACACTTTATCATTCCTCTCCATCCTAAGTGCATAGTAAATTTCAGACTTCAAATAAATTACAGCTCCCCATGAGGAGAGGGTTCTGATACCTCTGTAATTGTAAGCAATATATACAATGAATTTCCCTATCCTCTAAGAAAGATGGTTTGATTTTTCATCTTGTAGTCTTCAATCATTCTCTCAGTGTTGAGTATTTTCTGTGTGCAAGACACCTTATTTATCTTTTACAGATAGAAAATTTAAATTAAAAAAAGTTTTTTTGAAGACTTCCGTTTCTGGTTCTGCAAATAAGAAATCTGGAAGTTGCCGTTCCATCCTAACAAGCAAAAAGCTGAACACACTGAGAAATCAGCAAGTCATCTAAGATCTGTAAGACAGGTGGGGACACAGGAGAAATATCTGCCCCCAGGAATGGAGAGACAGACAGAGAAATATAGGGAGCCACAGTTTACAGGAGCAGAAACCGCCCTGAAATCAGTTTTGGGGTATGAGAATCTGAACTGGAGTTGATGAATCTCTGATGGCTCAGTGTGTCTTAGAACCAATACACAAGTTCAGTGTGGTTTCATGATACAAAGTTAAGATACAAATATCTATTGTATTTCTATATACTTTAACAAATAATCCAAGAATGATATTAAAAGAAAATAACTTGATTTACAATAAAAGCAAATATAGTACAATACTTAGGAAATAATTTAACAGATAAATATAAAATATATACACTGAAAACTATAAAACTCCATTGAAATAATTTTTAAAAGATCTAAATAAATGTAAAATGTATCAAGTTCATGAATTCTAGTACTTAACAATAAGATGGTGATACTCTACACATTAATCTGTACATTCAATGAAGTCTATGCCCAAATTCCATCTAAATTATTTATAAAAATTAGCAAGTTCATTCTAAAACTTACATGAATTTTCACAGGCCACAAAATAGTCAAAACAATCTTGAGAATAAGAATAATGTAGAAGTACTTGCAAAGCCAAGAATCAAGACAATGTGACATTGTCATAAGGATAGGCATGTGGAACAATGGAAGATAATTCAGGGTTCAGAAATAAATCTATACATTTACAGTAACTGATTTTTGAAAAATGCTGGCAAGACCCTTCAAATGGTGCTAGGCCAGCTGGATAGCCATTTGCAAATCTCACACTATGCACAGTAATTAATTCTAAATGGATCAAAGGCCTCAATGTGAGAGATACACCTATAAAAGTCTTGTAGTAGAACACAGGGGTAAATAATCATGAGCTTGGATTAGCAAAATTCTCACGTATGACATAAAAGCAAGAATGAAAGAAAAATGAATTAGACTCAATCAAATTTAAAAATAAAATCTTTTGTACTTCAAAATGTTAGCATCAAGAAAGTGAAAATACAAACCACCGAATGGAAGAGATATTTTCAAACCATGTATCAGATAAGGGGTTTGTATCTAGATTATGTAAAGAACACTTACAAATCAGTAATAAAAAGACAACCCAATTAAAAATAGAAACAAAATATAAATAGTTATTTATTCAAGAAAGATATATAAATGTCTAGCATACACTTGATAACATGCATGACATCACTAGGTACTAGGGAAATGAAAATCAAAACCACGGTGAGTTTCTGAAAACTTATGTTAAACCTTGTCTACTGTGAATATGGCTGCTCTGAACAGTTTCGTGCACTATACTGCATGCCGGACAACATAGCTAGATTCTGTCTCTGGGTCTCCAAAAAGCAAATCATAATCATAAAATAAAATGTAAGTGAAAACGCAAGGCACAAACTGAAAGAAAATATTTAAAAAGCATATATGACACAAAGAACCTGTATCCAGGATATATGGAGACATTTTGCAAGTTAATAACAAAATTACAGACAACTCAATAAATAAAATGATAGACACTTTATTGGAAGAGTTGAATCAATTATAAATAAGCATATAAGATGTTTGACACTGTTTGTCATTAGCGAATTAATATTGAAACTGCAATGAGATGTGAATATACATCTGTCATAAAGAGTTAAATTGATTATACAATTGCTTGAATAAACAAATGAGAAATATGACAATATCAAATGTTGGCAAGGATGAGGAACAGCTGAAATACCCATACATTCCTACTAAAAACTCAAAATACTAATAATAGTCATTTAAAAATTGGCAATTTCTTATAAAGTTAAAATATACTTTGCAATGTGACTCAGCAATCCCACTGCTAGGTCTTTATCTAAGAAATGTAAATGTCCTAAATATATATGCACCTAACACAGGAACACCCAGATACATAAGGCAGGTTCTTAATGACTTACAAAGAGACTTAGACTCCCACACGGTAATAGTGGGAGACTTTAACATTATACTGTCAATATTAGACAGATCAACGAGATAGAAAATTAACAAGGATATCCAGGACTTGAACTCAGACCTGGAATAAGTAAACTTAACAATTATTTACAGAACTCTCCACCCAAATCCACAAAACATACGTTTTTCTCAGTATCACGTTACACCTATTTTAAAAGTGACCACATAATTGGAAGTAAATTACTCCTCAGCAATTGCATAGCATTTCACAGGTTTAAATAAAATATTGGTTGGCTGCTTGTTTGTTATTTTCATCCCT
>CAUYLG010029306.1:0-20401 GCA_963573385.1 Cacajao melanocephalus
TGAGATTGCTGGGTCAAATGGTATTTCTGGTTCTAGATCGTTGAGGAATTGCCACATTATCTTCCACGTTGGTTGCTCCAATTTACATTCCCACCAACAGTGTAAAAGCATTCCTATTTCTCCACAGCCTTGCTAGCATCTGTTATTTCCTGACTTTTTAATAATTGCCATTCTAACTGGTATGAGATATCTCATTGTGGTTTTGATTTACATTTCTCTGATTAGTGATGTTGAGTTTTTTATCATATGTATTTTGGCTGCATAAATTTCATCTTTTGAGAAGTGTCTGTTCCTATCTGTTGCTTACTTTTTGAAGGGGTTTTGTTTTTTTTCTTGTTAGTATGCTTAAGGTCCTTGTAATTACTTTTATCAGTGTGGAGCAGGACCCATTTAAGAAGTACTTTCTCCCTTGGTGGAGGGGGTGTGCTTTAGCTAGAGGGAAACCCACTCATCTTTGCTGCCCAGATTCCTCACAACTACCAGGAAGAGAGGCTAAGTCTGCTGGTCTGCAGAGACTACATCCACCTCTCCCCCTAGGGACTCAGGTCCAGGGAGATCTGATTTCTGCCTGGAGTTATTGGAGTTCCTCCAGGGAAGCCCCACCCACTGAGGAAAGATGGGACAGGGTTACATCTGAGAGGCATTCTGGCCACAGACTGCCATAGCTTCTGCATTGGAGTGTTGGGACAAGTCTTGGGACCAAAGTGTCCAGCCTCCCTGTCTCCAGCAGGGGAAAAGCACAGCCTGAAGCTATAGAATGGGTGCTACCTTTCCCCCACCCAGGGAGCTTAGCGTGTTAGGCAGTTGCAAGTCCCTATGTTGGCTCCTGCTCCTCCCCCAGGGAGCTCAAATGGATTAGACAGCAGCCAGCCATACACAGTGCTGGTTGTCCCTCCTCCAGGGAGTTTGGTAGGGTTAAGCAGATTCCAGCTGAGAGACTGCAAGATTCTGCACATCCTGGGGCTGAGATGCTAGGCCCTAGGGCATGGGTTCACCAGTGGAGTCTTTCTGCACAGTTATGTGGAAAAAGTACAGTTTTTCTGGCTGGGAAGCATGCTCACTCACTGACTCCCTTGGCTGGTGGAAGGGGGTTCCCCTGTCCCTAATGGTTCTCAGGTGGGCCACCACACAACACTGTTCTTCCTTCTCTCCTTGGGTCATGCTAGACTTCTAGTCAATTTTGATAAGAGAACCTGGATACATTGGTTGCCGGTAAGGGATTCACATGCTTATTATGGATTTTTACTACAGGAGCCTCTGAATGCTGCTGCTTCTAGTCAGCCATCTTGGCCCTGGCTCTCCTTGTTTTTCTTTTAGTCACCTTTCCACCTGCTCAGTATTCTCTCTTCTTTTTTCTCTCTTTAAATCTGGATGAAAGACTACATTGTGGATTACAGGTTCTAGAATTTGGAATGGCCACCAAGAAGTTAAATGATTAAATTTAAAGTTCTAAGACAAAACATGATCAATAAAAAATGGGAGAAGGTAACAGACATAAACCATTTTTTTTTCTTCAGTAGAGTACTCTGAGTTTCCATTCTTTCTTGTATCTTTTTTGAGACACACCATATACCACATGCTGTGTGCCAAGTGCTGTTAAATAAGTCATCGTGTCTTCTTGCTTAGGATGTAATGCATTATGTCAGATGTTTTATTGCCTCAGTCCAACTTTTTCTTCAATCTCATTGTCTTAAAATTATACTTCCAAATAAAGTATAAGAATATTAATTATATTATCATTCTTATTTTTGGAGGACTTAGAATAAGATAATTGGTAGTGAAACAGTTTTAGAAAATAGAACCTTCAGTTGGGTTTTCATAGATACATTTCTTATCTATCTGCAAATAATAGGAACAAAATAGCTGTTGGTAAATTAGATGATAGTTACTCTCACATTTAGTAGTATTGAAATTACTTAAATTTTCCTCAAGTGGCCCAGATATTCAAGTATGCTTTATTTCTTCTAGCAATACTAATCCCCCTCAAATCTCATCTATGTCTTTATGGAAAGTTACTTCCACAAACTGAGATTGGAGGAGATAACTTAGCCCTGGTTCACAAATTAGTATGCAGAATATTTTGACTCAATATGAAAGTGGTCTGTTGTTAAGTAACAGTCTTCCTCAGAAATGATCCTAGAGAAGAGAGATAAAAGGAAGTTTCTCCAGTAGTCAAAACTATGATAAGTATAATTCATAATCTACTTTGTATATAAAGAGACATGTACTGAAGTAATAATCTATAATGACTTGAAAAATAATAAATGACTTGGTAAGTGGGTCACAAGCCTGCATACAGCAATTTATAGAAAATTGATAAGGAAGTCTGACAAAAATATAAGTGGCTGGATTTCTGGGAATGGGTTCGGAGCATTTAGATATTTTTGTCTTATTGTCTCTCTAGTAATCTAAGGGGCAAACCTTATATTGGATGGCACAAAATATTCTCCTACAGGTCTTGTACAATCAGCTCAAAAACAAAAGTGGGCAATGCTTGAGCTCAACAACATGGTCTTCTCTTCAGTAAGGCTTTCTTTCTACTTCCACCAGAGTACCAACCTGTTAGCAGTATAGACTAGGGTTGACACACATCCAGGGGAAGTCTAGCCCACAACTTGGCAATGGATAAATGATACCTTTGACTTTTGATTGGGCAGTAGTGAGGGACTTCTCTTCCGGGGTCCATGAGGGGCGTGGTTTCAAAGGGAGGAGTTTCCTGGCTCCACACCTCCATCCAGGAACCAGAGGGGTTTCAAATGTAAAGTTCTTTGTCTGGGTTTCCTGTGCAAGGGCTAGGTAGGGAAAGCCAGGTGAAGCTCCTTTGTCCCAAAAAGCCTGCAGAAAGCTCTGGGAGGAGGGGACTCTGTAACACAGAGTTGTGGACCAAGCAGCCAATCCAGAATCAGAGTCAAAGATCAATCACTCCAGAGGAAGTTGAAAGAACTCCTCTCATTGGATGAGAACATGAATGGGGAGGGAATAACTCAAGGGCTAAAACTGCAGCGGCTCCCTACCTGCAGGGATTCCTTCTCTGGGTCCCCTCCAACAACAGTGTGGGAGTTCTCTTGATTTCTCTCTCTCTGTCTAATAATTAAATTGCTTTTCTGCAAAACTCTTTGGGTACACAATATTTACTCAAACAGCAAACTCAAGACACCTCTGGGGCCACTTTCCCCATTCTTTGGGGTTAGCCAGGCTAAGAACATCTTCTGAACTGGGAGCTGAGTATGCTCCCCAGGTTACAGTAGGTACTTTCTTATTATACCAGGTATATACTTTGAATGTATACCAGGTATACACTCTGAATAAGTTTACCTTTACTAGTCATAACATCTCTACAAATACAAAGATCTGTGGGTTTACATGATGCCTTATTTTATGACATTGTTTCATAGAGCATTGGCTTGAACCAATGGGTTGATCTTACAGTAAAGAAGAGACAAGAAGATATTCAGGTCATAGGACACATTGATTTTACCATGTACCCCATCAACTAGAAGCAGTTGACTTATTAGTGATTTGGAACAGACATTTAAAGCCTAAGCTAAGGTACCACCATCTCTTGGTGAAGCTAGTGCATTCCCTCCAGGATTCAGAATATCTCTTGAATGAATAACTGATTCACACCACATTATCTCTATGTCCAAAACATGTGAATCTCAGGGTAGAGTTAGCAGTGGCCCTTCTTTTAGTCACTTGCATTTGTGTTTACTATTTCTTCTAACTTGGACTCTGGCTTGTTTGGGGGAGCATTTTCTTCAATGGACGCAATAAGGCTTCATTAAACTTGTTTTGTGACTACCAACTGGATTTTAGTGATATATCTTCTTTGACCAAGAAGTCACAGAGAGTTATTTGTTAGAATGGCTTAGCCTGATTACCACAAAGATTTTGGAGTGCTTTAACACATTAGGAACAGTGATGAATATAGAAGCCAGAGGATTTACTGGGCAAAAAACTCCACACTCAGTAATGTCAACAGGGAACTACAGCACACATAACCAGACCACATCAGAACAATAAAAAGCTTTACCATCAAGAATGGGAAGAATCTAGAATAAGTTTTAAAGGCAGGAGATAAGGATTGTCTGTAAATGGCTGAGGTTCAGCTACAGCAGAGGCAACTATAAATTGTTCTGCTAAAAAAAATAATTATTTTATTATTTTGTAACGGTGATCAGTTATAATCTCCTGGAAGACTCCTGCATAGTCCTTCAGGAGATTACAGCTGATTACTATTATAAAAATATTGCTAATTATACTTGTTTTTTTCTCTTTAAAAATGAGTGAGAGAAACTGTTCTCACACTGAAATTGAAGTCTCAATATATATTTTTTAAATTGAAACAAGATACAGTGGAATAACAGTTCAATTCGAATGCTATTAGAAAAGGACACTGTATTCTCTTCTAGTCTCCTTTGATTATCTGTTATTTTCTTTGGTCAGTGCTTCATTTTCACTGGGTGACAACTCCTCTTTTGTGTTTGATGAAATAGCACATCATCCGAATTAGGAGGTTCCCAGGGTGGCCAGTTAGAGGCTTAAAAGATGCAACCTCCAAATCCTGAGATCCAAATAACATTATTAAGTAGTAGCCAGTGAGGCAAGGAACAAAATATGACTGGTTAGAATCCTTCCTTCTTTATTTTTATTTTTATTTGAATTCTCATATTTTGAATGTGCTTTTCTCAAACAGTGTTACCGACCTTATTTTTACTTCATGTTCTGCTTCGAACTAAATATTTACACGTAAAAAAACCAGTTTTTATGTAACTTATGGATGCATTTTTTGTTGTTCTTTTTGGTTTTGATCCTTTTGTTTCCTTGTACATGGTTGTCAGGGATATGTAAGTGCTTTAAGGCATAGTTTGTCTTGCAATTCTGTGTACTTGATTTTCAGAACATACTTTTACAGAAAAAAAAATCTATAAGCAAACTATTTGGTAGTTATGGATATAAAAGATTTTTAATCATAGTATATATACATTAGCCACTTTTGCCTAAAAAAACACTTGCATGTGTCAAAGAAGAATGAATATATATGTAACAAAACTTAAATAGGAAAGTGGTTCACTAATACTCATTCTCATCATTGGTATAATCAAAACTAATCGAATTATAAATACACTTACATACTCATAATACATTCACCCTGTCCCTTAATATGTTATTCAATTTCACTTTCTGAAATATCAAAAGACCTAGTAATATTACACTTAAAATAACAAGCTCAGTAACTTTGTAGCTTAAAGCATGTAAACAAAAGGTATCATAATATATGCATAAATAAATCTATTTTATGCCTTTTTTCTGTTGTAGAAAATCTTCAATAAGCTATTATTATCTTTCAAAACCTGTGTTATGTCCTCCTCAATTGTTACAAAATAACAAAATTCTAAAAGTACTGGTTATGGATAGAATTAGGTTTGTTTCTAATTTTAATTATTTTTGACTCTATACTATTTCTATATTCCTAAATAAATTAGTTAACCTCCCCAAATGACTTAGTCACCTGAAAAACAGAGAAGATATTAATATTCTTACTGTATGGTTGAATCAATTCACAGATTTTTTGTTCCAAAATCACTCTCTCAAAGTTCCTGTGAAACTGAGCTGTTGTGACAATGTGTTTATAGTAAAACACATATTTTTATTATTCTAGATTAGCAAATGTATTCTTGGAACACAGTGTACTTTTGCATAGAATATATTTACTTCATATAATTACAAAAGAACATTTAAGGTGGTAAAAATATTTAAATTTTTAGGATGCTCTGAATAAGATACTTGTTAATACAAAAATACAGATGGTGAATATTTTGTTTCATCTTTTTGATTTATGCCTTTTGTTTCTTAATTTCTCTTCTGACTAACACCTCCTGCTAAATATTGACAGCAAGTGATTCATGGCCACAGTACTGATTCAATGTGATATTTTTTAATGTTTACAATTTTAAAGCACACTCCAGCCAACAAACAAAATGGAGTACTTACGTGGCTAACTAAGGTGCTTAAAGTTAAAACAGAACCAGGTGGTCATGTTTCAGCGAGAGAGTAGTCACATGTTCTCAAACATGTTGTAAATGTACCATAAGACCTTCCTTTCTACAATAAATCCAAACCAGTTCCTGTTGTGCTCTGAAAAAAAATATCTGATAGGGATTTCTGGTTTGGGGCTTGGGAACCAACCAATGAGTGTTCATTTGCCCCAGCCAGTCAGAACTCAGGTCTATCAACCAATCAGAACTTAGGAGTGTCACTCTGAATCCTTCATTTGGATTAAAACACCTTACTGGGAACCTGGGATGGAAATTTTTCTAGAAAACCTGAACCCTCTATTTTTTCTCTGGAACAGATTTTCATTTTACACTAACGACTAAATTTCCATGTTTTGCAAACTGTTCACTGGAATACAATCTATTTCTTCCAAATTCCTTTTATGAAAGTATTTGTTCACAACCATATGCTGTTTGTTTACCATAATGCTGTTGGTTTACCATAATGTTTCTTGCAATAATTTCTAACATATCAGTCATCACATTAACTAAGGTAGTTTTTATTCCCAGCTTAATGCTTTTGCCAGAATTTTCTTGCAAATGAAGAACGTGTACTTATTGAGCATCTCTTTCTTTAAGCAATGTTTTCATGAATAAAAAAGGATAATCATGACTCATGCTATTTATTAGAATAGTTGAATATCAATCTACCTTTCTCTAACGAAAGGAAACTGAAGAACAATTATCAAACACAACTTGTACCCTCATCAGTAATTCTCTAACATTCATAGTAGCTTGCAAATTTAATATATTTTACTGTTACTTTGGCAGTTCTTTACAATATGTTATTTTTTAAAAGAAAATGTTATATGAATTACTTTATTTAAAACACATTAAAACTACATTTGAAACATGTAACCAATATTATGACAAAATACTTGCATACTTTATATCTGATGACAATTTAATAGTCAGAATATCCATAACTTCTACAACTTAATAAAAAATATAACCCAAGTTTAAAAAAAGGCAAATGAGTTGAATTGATATTTCTTCAAAAATATATTAAAATAGTTTCCATATAAAATGATGTTTAACATAATTAGCCATCAGAGTAACGCAAATCAAAGTTACAATGAGATAATACATCACATGTACTTAGATGCTGGCAATAATAATAATGGTAATAATAATATAAATTAACAATTGTTGGAAAAATTTCAAGAGACCATTGCTGGTAGGAATGTAAAGTGGTGTAGCCAGTATAGAAAACAGTTTGGTAATTCTTCAAAAAATTAAGAATGGAATTACCATGTGAACTGGAAATATTAATTCTAGGTATATACCCCCTAAAATTAAAAACAAAATGGGGGTTTAAGCAGACTCTTATACATAAATGTTTATTGTGAAATTGTTCAAAATATACAAAAAGTGAAAAAGCACACATGTCCATCAATAGAGTAATAATCAAATATAGTATACACACATACTGGATGATTATTTAGCCACAAAAAGATTAAAGTTCTCTTGCATAGTATAATATGGATAGACTTCTAAAACAATGTGTGTAGTATCAGCCAAATCAGAAGGTCAAATAGGGCACATAATATCTAGAAGAGGAAAATCCATAAAAACAAAAAGTAGATTAAAGATTTACAGGGTCTAAAGAAAGGGTAATGGAAAGTTATTGCTTAAGAGGTACTTAGTTTCTGGAAATATTTGGAAATAGTTATATACACCCACAATATATACAGTAGTGTTTGTATATATATATAATATTATATATATGCTTTATATGTATATATATATATATATATATATATATAGCTACAATAAAATATCTATATGCAAAACACATGTGCCAATCTATGGCGATTTGTGTTTACTGATTCTAAATTCTTGCATGTTAGAGGAACTGGAGGAAGTCAATTTGAACTGAGTATGTAATGAATCAAATAACTTCATTTGGGAAGACAATGGTTAAAAACATTATTTAATATTGAAAATGTGAATAGAATATTCATAGTTGCTATATTGTTGTTTTTTGCTACATTTTAAACCAATTAAAAAATTCAATTTTTGTTGTTTCAAATGTAGATACTAAAATAATAGTGGATAAAATCTTGTAGTCTTGACTTTGCATTAATTGTGAAATCATCCTTAAGTTATTAAAGTGCTTGCAACCTCTATTTTTTGTATCTGTAAAATGAGAGTTTTCTAAAAACTTATCTTTGAGGATCCATACTTCAAATATGATTATATGAATAGAATTATTATGTTTATCTTGACAAGTTGATATAAAAGTTATTAGAAATGTGAACTATTATCTGGATAAAATGGTTGCACTAGAAATCATATTTATTTTTGTTTTAATGATTCCAGTTTCATGCGTTATTATAATGTTTACATAAATATATTTAACCATTGAATAGATAAAACAGAGAAAAATTAGCATGCATAACATATAATCTCAGAAGTGTACAGTTTAGTCACATTGTAAATAAAAATTTCTTGTCATGTTTTAAGAATGTGTAAAAAAATAAGGGAAGCTCTATCTTCTTTCACTCCATAAATAAAACCAGAACTATCAAATGTTTTGGATGGCTGGTTGGCTATAAATTGGTTCAGCGGCCTTTGCAAAAAGGTTGACTTCCTTTCTCAGAGTCTCAGATACTCAGAAAAACTATAATTATGGCAATAAGTTTTATTATTCTTTATAAGAACAGTCAAATTATATTTATTCTTAATATTGAATTAAATACTAAGAAAATTCTATATATTGAAGGGGTTCAAATAAATTAATAAAAATATAAAGTTTATAAATAGCACTTACAAAATCAGAGAATCAGTAAGGAATTCAATCTACCTTGATATTTAAAAGTTTCATTGTCATAAAAGGAGTTCTCTTATGTATCAGTTAAACATCAAAAGATTTTATAGTGCAATGTTTTAGCATGTAAATTTGTATAGACCATGCTCAAGTATCTTATTAATAATACTGTTTCACATTATATTAGTTCCAGTTAAACTATCATATTCACTGTCACATATTTATTTTCACAATATTTAAAATTGGTTTTGGATGAGCCTTACTAGAGATTGTATAGGTATGGTAATTATTCTGCATATGCAGTAATAAATAAAATTTAAAAGTTGAGGCTAAATCTTAATTTCAATTATTCTTTAAATAAACAGAAATATTTGATATTTAGTTTTCAGGCTTTCTGATACAGATTTTCTGCCTCATTTTATCTATTGTATCACTCTCGTTATAATCCTTTGCACAATCATAGATAGTGGTCACAACCTGCTGTGAGAAGCTTTCTTTACTCATAGTTTTTTATTATGGAGGGAAGGGTCAATGGCAGCAGACGGGATTCCCTGCAGCAATCTGGGTCACTTACATTTTCCAGATCAGTAATTTCTCTACTCAAAATAGTCTTAAATTACATCCATGGATACACACACACACAAACAGACATTCTAACCTTTCACTTTGTTCAAGAGTTAGTCTAAAAAGTATGCTGTGCCTAAACAGAAGATTAAAAAAAAAAAAAAGAAAATAAGAGTAATAGGATGGAGAGAAGAAGTAAAAATCATGTTTACTATTTCTATGCTATATTTTCTAAGATTTTGTTCTTATTTCAACAGTCCCATTACCAAAATTTTTCAAGATAAATGGTAATTCTATGGCAATTTATTAGGTTTAAAATGCTTTAATTCACAATCCAAAGTCTATTTTTATAACCATCATAGAGAAAGAAACTACTTCAAGCATGCATATTGGATTAGTAGCAAAACTTACATATATCTAAACTCTGCCATGACTTACCATGCCAGAAATGAATCTAATGGCATACTGAACTTAATTTTATTATCGTATATTTTAATAATACCTAATAATTAAAATAAAGCAATTTATTATTTTAATGTTATTCTGTGAGTGTAAGCCAATGTTCACCTCAAATAAGTAAATTTTACATGTGAATAATAAGTATGAGATGGTTGGGGGTTTGGCATTATTTCTGGGCTCTGTGTTCTGTTTTCTTTGTCTATGTCTCTTTTTGTACAAGTACCATGCTGTTTTGGTTACTGTAGTATAGTTTGAAGTCCAGTAACATGATAACTAAAGTTTTGTTCTTTTTGCTTAAGATTATCTTGGCTATTCGGGATTTTTTTGTTGTTATTGTTCCATATGAATTTTTTGTGTTCTATAGTTTTATTAATTTTTACGTTCATCTGATTTTAAAATAGTTTTTATTTCTAATTTTGTCAAGAATACTATTTGCAATTTGATAGAAATAACATTGAATCTTTATATTTATTTGGGCAGTATGGCCATTTTAACAACATTTATTTTTCCTATCTATGAGAATGGTACGTTTTTCGATTTGTTTCTGTCATCTTTGATTTATTGAAGCAGTGGTTTGTAGTTTTCCTTGAAGAGGTCCTTCACATCTATTGGTTAGCTCTATTCCTAGGTATTGTGTGTGTATGTGCGTGTGGCTATTGTGAATGGGACTGAATTTTTAATTTGGCCGTCAGTTTGGACATTGTTGGTGTAAGGGCATGCTATTGATTTTTGTACATTGCTTTTATATTCTGAAATTTTGCTAAAGTTGATCAAATTGAAAAGGTTTTTCAGGCAGAGACTATGAGGTTTTCTAGGTATAGAATTATATCATCTGCAAAAAGTGACAGGTTGACTTTCTGTCTACTGATTTGAATACCTTTTATTTCTTTCTATTGACGGATTGCTCTGGCTAGAACTTCTAGTACTATGTAAGAGAGTGCCTGGCATTCTTGTCTTATTCTGGTTGACAGGGGGGCTGCCCCAAGCTTTTGCATATTCAGTATGATGTTTGCTGTGGGTTTTTCATAGATGGACCTTTTTATTTTGAAGTATCTTACCTCAATATCTAATTTGTTGAGTGTTTCTAATATAAAGAGATGTTGAATTTTTTGAAAGTCTTTTCTACATCTATTGAGATAATCATGAGGTTTTTGTTTTTATTTCTGTTTATATCATGAGTCACAGTTATTGCTTTGCATATGTTGAACCAAACTTATATCCCAGGAATAAAGCCTCCCTGCCCATGATGAAGAGCTTTTGGATGTGTAGCTGGTTTCAGTTTGTATTTTTTTTTCTGAATATTTTTGCATCTATGTTTATCAGGATATTGGTCTAAAATTTTCTATGTTCTGTTTCTCCCTGGTTTTGATATCAGGATAATGTTGGCCTCATAGAATGGGTTAGAGAGGAGTTTCTCCTGCTAAAGTTTTTGGATAGTGTCAAAAAAGAATGATACTAGCTCTTTAGAGAGGAGTTTCTCCTGCTAAATTTTTGGATAGTGTCAAAAAGAATGATACTAGCTCTTCTTTATACATCTGATAGAATTCATTGTGAATCTGTCCAGTCCTGGGCTTTTTCTGGTTGGTAAGCTTTAAATTACTGATTCAATTCCATAACTATTTTTTTCGTCTTTTCAGGGAATCAGTTTCTTTCTGTTTCAACTTGGGAGGCTGTATGATTCTAAATATTTATACACTTCTTCTAGATTCTCTAGTTTGTGTGGATAGAGGTGTTCCTAGAAGGTCTCTGATTTCTTTTTGTAATTTCTGTGGGGTCAGTAATAATGTCACCTTTGTCATTTCTGATGGTGTTTATTTGGATCTTCTCCTTTTTTTTCTTTATTGTTAGTCTAGTTAGAGGGCTACCTATGTTACTCATTCTTTTAAAGAAAAGCTATTGGAATGGCTGACTTCTTGTATTTGTGTGTATGTGCGTTTCAATTTCCTTTAGCTCTGATTTTGGTCATTTCTTATCTTCTGCTTGCTTTGGGGTAGGTTTACTTTTGTTTTTCTAGTTTTTCTATGTGTAATGTTAGATTGCTAATTTGAGATATTCTGATTTTTTGATGTGGGCATTTAGTGCTATAAACTTTCCTCTTAACAATAACTTAGTTGTATCCTAGAGATTCTGGCATGTTGCATCTTTGTTCTCATTAGTTTGAAATAATTTCTTGATTTTGCCTTAGTTTTATTGTTTACTGAAATGTCATTTAGGAGTAGTTTGCTTAATTTTCATGAAATTTTATGGTTTTGAGTAATTTTCTTAGTAGTGGTTTATATTTATTGCTCTGTGGTCTGAGAGTATGGTTGGTGTGTTTTTTAATTTAATTAAGATTGTTTTATGTGTATGTGCTCAATTTTAGAGTATGTGCCATGTGGTAATAAGGAGAATGTATATTCTGTTGTTTTTGAGTGGAGAGTTGTGTAATGCCTTTTACATCCATTTGTTCAAGTGTTTAGTTCAGGTACTGAATATCTTTGATGAACAGATATTTTAATATAGTAAGAAAAAAAGATTATCACTCCACATTCTAGCAAAACTATTTTATTTTTTATTCTTTTATGTCTTGTATATACAATATTTACATACTAAGACATACAGTCTCTCTTTGACTGAAGCACTTCTATATATATGGACTTTGTAAATAAAGATGTAAGCTAGAAGTTTATATATTAAAAACACAGTGTGTATCTCTATATGTTATTAAAAAGTTTACAATCATTTTCACTGAGCATTATTTTATGACTATCATGTAACTAGTTATCATATAGATTTAACTTAAATTTATTTTTAACCAGTATTCCCCTTTTTGGACATATTCATCTATTAAATATAATGACCAATATGCATTAAGTTAAATAAGTATACAGTTTTCACTTTATGAAATAAATTTTTGAAAGTGAAAATACATAGCTTACAATTTCCAATACACATTGTGAAATGATCTTCCAGAATTTTCTTCTGATGTACACTCCTACAAACAGTACATGCAATTCCTGTTTCACCTTGGTCCTTGATGATGTTTGTTACTGTCATTTTATTAATATTTTAGAAATTGACACAACTTGAAAAGTCAAAATTTCATTAATTTCCTTTTGCATTATTTTTATTTGTTGATAAGGATACATTTTTATCTATTGCTGGTTAATTTTAAAGAATTAAAACAATATTATACTTTTCTCCAACATATGTTGTATATTTTTGTAATGTATTCTTTGCTGTAGCTCTATTTAATGGTGTTTTTGATGTAGTATTTATTTATTATTTATTGATATGAAAGGCTATCTTTACTATATTTTAAAGCAGCATGTATGCATTTGAATTTTCTATCAACCTATATTTTCATTTTAGATAAAGAAAATTTTTTAAAAAATATTACTTAGTGCTTTTTTGAGATTATTTTTCCAGGAAAATTTTAGAATTGTGATATAGTTAAAAATATTATTAGAACTTTGTTTAGACTTGTTTTGAATTCATAGAAATATTTATAAGCATAGGCATATCTCGGAGATATTGTGGATTTCATTCCAGAACACAACAATAAGACCAATAGAAAGTGAGTCATATTAATGTTTTTGGTTTCACAGTGCACATAAAACTCATGTTAAAACTATGTTGTAGTCTATTAGGTGTGCTATAGCATCATGTCTAAAAGTTTACATAACTGAATTAAAAATACTTCATTTTTAAACAATGGTAATGATCATCAGAGCCTTTGATAAATTGTATTATTTTTGATGGTTGAAAGTCTTGCTTTCAAGTTGATGGCTGCTGATTTATCAGGGTGGTGGATGCTGAAGGTTAGGGTGGTTGTTGCAATCTCTCAAAATAAGAAAACAATGAAGTTTGCCACATAAATTGATTCTTTCCTTCACAAAAGATTTTTCTGTAGCATGCAAAGCTGTTTCATAGCATTTTATACACATATGTTCTTTCAAAATTGGAGTCAGTTCTTTGGAACCCTGCTGCTGCTTTATCAACTAAGTGTACATAATATTCCAAATCCTTTGTTGTCAGTTCAACAACAATGTTCATAGCATTTTTAGCAGGAGTTGATTTCGTTGAAAGAAATCATTTTCTTGCTCATCCTTAAGAAGAAACTCTTCATTTATATTATGAGATTTCAGCAACTCAGTCACATCTTCAAGCTCTACTTGTAATTCTAGCTATCTTGCTATTTCTATCATATCAAACAATTACTTCCCGGGCTGAAGTGCTGAATCTCTCAAACACGTTCATGAGAGTTGGAATCAACTTGTTCCAAACTTTTATTCATTTTTACATTTCTGTCTCCTCCAATAAATGATAAATATTCTTAATGGGATCTAGAATAGTGAATATTTTCCAGAAGGTTTTCATTGACTTTGTGTGGATCCACAAGATGAATCGATCTCAATGGCAGCTATAGCTCTTAAAAATCTATTTCTTAAATAACGAGACTTGAAAGTAGAAATCCCTCTATGATCCATGGGCTGAAGAATGGATGTGATGTTATCACGTATAAAAAAAACATTAATCTTCTTACACATCTCCATTAGAACCCTTGGGTGACGAGGTTCATTGTTAATGGCAGTACTATTTTGAAATAAATCTTTTTTTTTTTTGCTGAGCATTAGTTCTACAGTGGGCTTAAAATATTCAGTTAACCACACTATAAACAGATGTGCTGTCATCCAAGCTTTACAGTTATATTTATAGAGCACAAGCAGAGTAAATTTAGCGTATTTCTTAAGGGCTCTATAATTTTTAAATATTAAGTAAGCATTGGCTTCAACTTAAAGTCGCCAGATGCATTAACCTTTAAAAGAGGGTTAGCTTGTCATTTGAAGCTTTGAATCCAGGCATTGACTTCTCCTCATTAGCCATGAAAGTCCTAGGTGGCATCTTCTTCTTATATAAGGCTGTTTTGCTCCTATTTGTCTTCAATGAAATTGAAAACTGGCTGTTTAGCATATCTACCTTCATCAATGATCTTAGTTAGATCTTCTGGATAACTTGCTGTGAGTTGAAAATTAGCACTTGATGCTTTACCTTTAACTCACTCATATCCCAAAAATGACTTCTTTTCTTAAACCTTATGAACCAGTTTCTGCTAGCTTCAAACTTTTCTTCTGAAGATTCCTCACCTCTCTCAGCCTTCACAGACTTGAAGAGAATAAGGGCCTTGCTTTGTATTTGGTTTTGGTTTAAGGGAATGTTGTGACTGATTTAACCTTCCATCTAAGCTGCTTACCTTCTCCATGTCAGCAATAAGGCTGGTTTGCTTCCATATCATCTGTGTGTTCACTGGAATAGCTCTTTAAATTTCCTTCAAGAGCTTTTCTTTGCATTCACAACTTAGCTGTTTGGCACAAGACGCCTAGCTTTTAGCTTATCTTAGCTTTCCACATGCCTTCCTCGTTAAACTTAATCATTTCTAGCTTTTCATTTAAAGTGAGAGACACACTTAGAGGCTATTGTAGTGTTATTAATTGGACTAATTTTAATATTGTTATGCTCCAGAGAATAGGGAAGCCTGAGGAAGGAGAGAAATGGGGAAATGGCTGGCAGGTGGAGCAGTCAGAACACACACAACATATATTGATTAACTTTGTCATCTTATTGGCATGGTTTGAGGTGTACCCCAAAAATTACAATGGTAACATCATGATCATTAATCACAGGTCACCATAACAAATATGACAATAAAAAGCTTATCATATTGCAAGAGTTACTGAAGTGTCACACAAAATATGAAGTGAACACATGATGTCGGAAAAATGGTGCCAATAAATTTGCTCAAAGCAAGGCTGCCACGGATCTTCAATTTGCAAAACAATGCAATATCTACAAAGCACAAGAAAATGAAGTGTAAGTTTAATTGGAATTATTTACATGATTTTTCCATTGAGAAATATTCTATATTTCTCTAATCTTTATTTTGAATATTATAGTTTTCAATTATTCTTTATATGGGACATTTTATTAGTAAGTAGATTACTATGGCATACATTGTAATCTTTTTAATATTACTAATGGCATTGGGCATATTTTCAAAATCATTATCATTGCTTAAAACAATGTAATTTTTATTTATTTTTTAATCAATAACCTTGATAAAGTAACATTTTTTCACTATCCTAGTAGTCATTACTATTATAGTTTAGAAATGATATCCTCTTGAAATTATGTCACATGTTTTCAAAGATTATAGCTGTCTGTTCTATTCAATACCTATTTTAATTGTACAAAAGGTAAGTAAGAAAAATGGCATATCATCTTATATTAATATAAGAATTCTCATATGCTTCAAAAATTTACTAATTAATTCACTAAACTTCTATATGATTGCAAAATACAGATAACCTCCTCCAATACAGATAACCTCCTATAATTGTTTCTGGATTAATTTTTTTCACATTTAGCCAGTTACAGAAATTTTTGATGTTACATGTGTTTAATAGAAAAATATTGAATCATTTCTTCTAAATTATTTTATTTATTTGAAAATAAAACATTAAAAAATGTTTACCATCTGTTTTAAAATGTTATTAGAACACTTTGTATGCAATTATCTGTAAACCTTTTTTTTTAAATTTCAGATTTGAGACACTTTATTTGAAAAGTTTGGTTCCTCTTTTGCAACTATCAATGTTATTGATGTCTGTAAGAAAGAGTTGATGTTTGAAAAATAATTACTTTTTAACATTGGTGTCAATCATATTATGTTGTATTTGGTCATCAAATATATGTTTCATTTATGAAATTACACTAATAATTGGTTTTAGCTTATTTCTTACAATTAAGTAATGAAAATAACTAGTCTCTTTGTAGAAATCAGAGTTGACAGATTCAATAATTAATAACATTATTATAAAGAGATATAGAAATAACTATGAAATTTTACCAGATAATTTCTCTGAATTGTCATTATAAAATCGAATTAGAATTGTGCAAATGAAATGATTTAGCAGCAGCACCAGTTTTAGTATGAAATAGTATATCACTAATTGAATGTGAATTGGACCATATATTCCAATTACTATCTTTCATACTATAGAGGATATACTGGTGTGTTATGAAGTATAACATTAAAACTTCATTAAATCAGGCTTAAAATCTATTAAAATATACATATATATGCATTTGTCCTAGTCTTACCAACTATTGCAAATTTTTTACATCATTAATCTTCTGTGGAATTCTAAAGCAGAAAAATTTAATAAACTTAGGCATTTCTTTGATATGATTTCTTATCTTTTTCTAAATTAAAATATATTTGCTGTTTTAATTGTAATTAAAAATTATGAATATATGGTTATTGTATAAAATAATTTTGTTCAATTATAAAATGTATAAAAATATCAAGATCACTCATAATACTAACACAGAAACAGAATAAAATCAATACTATTTTGTGTTCATATGCATTATTTTAATTTTTATTTAATGTGTGTGTCTGTGTGTACACATGTGTTTATGTGTAGCTATGATTAGATGAAAAACAAAATCAATGTATCAATTGTGCATGTTGGATTATAATCTGTTATGCACTCACACACTTTAATGACTATTAGTAGAGATTTATTTCGTTCTTGATATATATAATGTTTCACAAATCATCTATAACCTACATATACATGACTGTTACATTTTTGCTATTTAAGCAATAGCAAGGCAAATGTCTAATATGTACTGTCACATATCTAGTAGATTGTTTACACAGCAAAAATTAATCAAGAGAAATTACAATGTGTATTAGTTTCTTAGAGTTACTGTTACTGCAAACTGAGTGACTTATAACAATATAAATTTATTCTTTCACAGTTCTGGGATTAGACATCAGAAATTAAGATAATGGCTTGGCCATGCTCTCTTTTAAGATGGTAGGAGAGGATACACCTTGCATTTTTCAGATTCTGGTAGTCCAAGGCATTCCTTAGATTGTTCCTTGGCTTGGATATCAATGTAATATTCCCAGGATATAAATGATTGGAACAAATTACATAACTGGTGATACCATAACCCCACACAGGAAAATAATGGGGTTATTCATCACTAACCAACATCACTTATTCAGGTAGATCCTGTCTGCAAAGTGTAGAAAGAGGTGCAAAGTCATAAAGATAACACGTAAATGTTTTCTCTCAAAGTAGAAATTGTTCCTTAGTCACACCATCTGTAAACACATCTGACAGGTACACCTTTAGACTAAGAAATTTCAGCGACCCTTTCAAAATCTAAGATAGTTCAGAACACGAAGGGGCAAAGGTTTTTGTGGTACATTCATCACAGCCTGTGAGACTAGCATCCTCAGAGGAGAAAGATGAAAGGGGTATTGGGCGGCATGTCTACATCTACAAGGAAGGACTTAGGCTAAGTTGCAGAATAAAAACAAAACAAAACAAACAAACAAAAAAGATATTTTGGGCCTTGTGTCTGATGGTATCTGTGGTTTGTTGGTTTGTTTGTTTAGAACAGAAGGGTGTCAGTCATATATGTCACCCTCACTCTCCTGGCATCAGGAGGCAGTAGGTAGAGGAAGAAGAAATGAGTGGAAAGAGAAGGGTCCTTGGGTTTCAATGATAATCTCCCCTTTCTGGCTAGAAAAAGATCATGGAAGGCCAGGCATGGTGGCTCATGCCTGTAATTCCAGCACTTTGGGAAGCTGAGGCAGGCAGATCACCTGAGGTCAGGATTTCAAGACTTGCCTGACCAACATGGAGAAACGCTGTCTCTACTAAAAATACAAAATTAGCTGAGTGTGGTGGTGCATGTCTGTAATCCCAGATACTCGAAGGCTGAGGCAGGAAAATTGCTTGAACCCGGGAGGTGGAGGTTGCTTTTAGCTGAGATTGCGCCACTGCACTCCAGCCTGGGTGACAAGAGTGAAACTCCGTCTCAAAAAAAAAAAAAAATTGTGGAGCTGAGACCAGCAGCAACAGCTATTTTTTTCATCAATAAATATACTTCATTACCAAGGCAGTAGAGAAGTGTGGGAAGAGGAAGCAGGATGGGAAGGAAGGGAGAGAAGCATGGTGCAAGATCACCACCACTATTCTTACCCCTCCTGTCTTCTAAAAACTGTGAAAACACTTTTAACATGACCCTCCTATCTCCGGGGCTGCTCTGTAGCCTCACTGAAGGAGACACCTGACAGAGACATAGGGAAGGGGAGAGATGGAAAAAGAGAGGGAGGAAGGGAAAGAGGGAGGGAGAGAGGAAGAGAAAGAGGAGAGAGGGTTAGGCCTCAAAATCTAACATTATTATTATGCTTTACCATCTTACAATCTATAAGTTCCACATTGTAACCTCACTTTAGTTTGTATTTCTTCGAATATTAGTAAGAATAAATCTATTTTTGCTTATTTATTGGATAGTTTTTGTTATTTTTCTGAACACACATTGGCTTCCTCTTCCTTTAAGTTATTCATTTTCTACACTGAATTGTTTCTACATTATTAGTAAGTTCCTATCACTTATAATACAAAAATTTTTCATACTTTTCTATTTTATTAATTCCATTTTTGTATTTATTTTTTATTTTATCCTCCTTGAGTTGTAATTTTAACTTGTTTTCATCTGTCTATCCCTCTGTATGTTCCTTTATGGTTTCTGTATTTAGTGTCATGCAGCTATATCCATATGCACCAAAGTTAATTAAATGTGTACCTTAATTTTTTGTGCCTCATAATTATATTTTAATGAGACTTTAAATTAATTTAAATTTGATATTACAAACAAATCCATAATAATGTATCCAATATTTTAGGATATTCTTGGATATTCTTATTCATCTTAAACTTTATTATATAGTAGACATCATATTATATATGTCTATATTTATCAAACAGCGTATTTGATAGATTATAAGAATGCAAGTTGTAGACTGACATGTATGAGTGATATGTGTTACAACTGAATTATTTCCAAGCATTAACTTCATTTTTATTTGGGTTTTCCTAAACAGTATACATGATACCATAATCAATATTAATAGAAACACAATGCAAATGAAAATATAGTTAATTAATAGTTTGGAATGTTAATAATAATAATACATTAAAATTTAAGTCTTTTCTATTTATATGACCCTAAATAGGAGATTTGCATATATGACTCCATTTGATCATCACCCTATTCCTGTATTTTCTTAGCTCCATTTACAAACGTGTAAATGTTTTCTCAGAACATTACAATAACTCAATGAATGTTACAGACTTGAAACATACAGAAAGTGTATTTTATAACCAAAAATTTTAAAGACTATTCTTTGTTGCTTATATGGTAGGGGTTAAAATCTTCTTCTCAACAGTAAGAAAGAGTTGGAACTTTCAACCCAGAATTTCATATCCAGCCAAACTAAGCTTTCTAAGTGAAGGAAAAAATAAAAATTTTTGAGAACAAGCAAGAACTCAGAGATTTCATCACCACCAGGCCTGCTTTACAAGAGCTTCTGAAAGAAGCACGACACATAGAAAGGAACAACCAGTATCAGCCATTCCAAAAACATACCAAAAGGTAAAGAGCATCACCATAATGAAGACTCTACATCAACTAATGGGCAAAACAG
>CAUYLG010029307.1:0-50602 GCA_963573385.1 Cacajao melanocephalus
AGGTTTTTAATACCCATTTTTAGACTGCATGCTAGCCTGGGCAATAGAACAAGAATCCCGTTCTCTCTCCCTCTTTCTCTTCCTCTTTCTTTCTCTTTTACATTCTTTTTTTTCTTTCTTTCACTCTCACTTTCTTTCCTCCACTCTCACTTTCTTTCCTCTCTTTTTCTTTAAAAAAAAATGCATCTGTACATAAATCATTTTAATGAAGTATCTGTTGAATTCTATTTTATCAAGGTGTTCTTATTTTGTTTTCTTTTAAAAAAGAACAGATGTGAATCCAGTAAAAATGTCTTTTCAACACTGTTAGAGATAAATCATATTAATTTGCATTAAATTGCATAGATGAGATGCCTCAATGAGAGATAAATGAAAATGTTCTGTGGTTTTTCTTTTTGGGCATTTTTCAGGTTATGCATAAAATATCATTCATACTTGATGAAAATAATTTTAATATATTTCAGCTTTTTATGTACCCATGAATAGGTGAATTACCATCAGAATGATCTGTTCTTTATGGATTTGGTAGGATTTCATGTGAAACCATCTGAGCTTGGTGTTATTCACAGGGAGGAGGGCATTATTTTATTTACAAATTTCTCCAATTATCTAGGGAAATTATCTGTTTCAAATTTCTCTTCTAGTAACTATTCTTCTATTGTATTTTTCTAGAAAATTATCCATTTAATTTAGATTTTATTTTGCATAGGGCTGCATAAAATAGTTTGTGAATGATTTTTTTAAAATTATAAGTTACTTCGATTGATTCCTATTATTTCTTATTTTGTGTTTTAATGCTTTCTTCTTTCCTATGTGAGCTATTCTACTTTATTATTTTAAACAATCTTATGTTTTCTTATTTCGCAGATTTTGTTTTCTTACTAATTTCTCTTGTCCATCAATTCATTTTCAATCTTTGTTTTATTCCATAGATTTGAGTTAAGTTTGCTCTGTGTTTCAATTCTAAACTAAAAACAATTAGGTGAATTATGTCCATTTGTATTTATTTAAATATGTTTAGTATTTTGTAGTTCTTTGATATTTGGGACTTCAAAAATTCCTTGTTCTCTATGTATTTATATGACATCCTTAGTCTTTTCTTTGTTTAAATTATGTATCAGTACTTTTTTATGAGCAACAGTGAAATTAATTAGCTTTTAACTTTCTCTTCTTTTTCCTCTCCTCAGGCACCCATTTTCTTAGATTGGATTAGCTTTAAAGTATTTGCCACCATTATATTCAACAGTATACTGGATGTACTAGATAGTGCAAAAAGATAAATTGAATGAATAAATAAATAAATAAAAGGTCTACAATTTGATTGGAAAATTTAAAAAAAAGCCATCTTTATTCAAAGATTATGTATATGGAAAACCCTTTAAAATCTATAAGTTAGTTATCACAATTAACAATCATGTTTTTCAAACTTACAATTTATAAGATCAATAGAAATAAAAAGACCAATATAATATAAATAAATTAATTGTATTTCTATAAAATAAAAATTTATATTAAAAAATAAATTTTAAAACTCAAATATTAATAATGTAAAAAATAAACTATTTATACATGCATTTAATAACAGATAAGTAAGGTCTGAACACTGATTTACAAAACATTGGTGACATTAAAGAACACACACATAAATACATATAGTTTTCATAAATTAGAAGACTCAATTTTTTTGAAATGTCAGTCCTTCTCAAATTGATCTATAGACTCAATGGAGTCCTAGTCAAATCGATAGGCTGATTATAATAAATATATGAATTAAAAATAATCTACAATAGCTGAAATAGCTTTGAAAAAGATTAACTTTGGGGAACTTTCATGATCTGATTCAAGACTCACTGTAATGCTAAAATAATTAATACAATGTAGTATTGGTATAATACACAATATCTAGATGAAACAAAGTCAAGATTCCAGAAATAGACCCACATATATATGGTCATGTGGTTTTTGACATAGATACTAAGGTGTTCCAATAGGGGAAAGATATATTTTTAAATAAATATTACTGGAACAATTGGATATTTGTACAGCTAAAAAAATTTAGACTCAAAATCATATATAAAATTTAGCTTAAATGAATTATAGACCTATATGTAAGAATAAAGATATAAAACCACTTGAAGAAATCATAGGAAATTTTTTTCTGTCATATTGGCTTTGACAGTTTCTTGAACAAGACATAAAAAAATTCATAATCTGTAAAAGCAAAAAAGACAAAATAGACTTTCGTTCTTTGACAGACATGGTTAAGAAAACAAAATTGCCATATATCGAATGGAAGAAATGGTTGTAAATCATAAATTTAATGAAGGCCGTGTATCCCCAAAATATAAAGAAGAAATTTAATTTACTATCAAGAAAATAACATTTTCTGCCTGGCACAGTGGATCACGCCTGTAATCCTAGCACTTTGGGAGGCTGAAGCAGGTGGATCACTTGAGGTCAGAAGTTTGAGACCAGCCTTGGGAACATGTCAAAACTCCATCTCTACTAAAAACACAAAAATTATCCAGGTGTGGTGGCAAGCACCTGTAGTCCCAGCTACTCAGAAGGCTGAGGCAGGAGAATTGCTTGAATCTGGGAGGCGAAGGTTTCAAGCCAAGATCTTGCCACTGCACTCCAGCCTGAGTTACAGTGAGACTCCATCTCAAAAAAAAAAAAAAAAAAAAAATTAAATGGTAAAGGATTTTAAGAGGTACTTAACAAAAGTATCTCTTAAAATACACTTTATTTATATATGTTTTATGTTTTAACACACTTTCTTTAATGAAAGAAAGTAGATTCATGGCCAATTATTATATGAAAAGGTACTCTATGTCATTAACCATGAGGAAATTAAAATTAAATCCACAAGGACATATTTACTAGAATTGCTAAAATCTAAGAAATGGAAAATACTAGGTTTGGACAAAGATTTGAAGCAACTGCATTTGTCATACATTGCTGATGGGGAAGCAAAATGTTGCAGCCATTTTGAAAAAAAATTGCCAATTAAATATCAGCATTATATGCACTTTTCATGACCCAGAAGTCCCATTCCTAGATGTTTACTCAAGATAAATTTAAAAATAGGTCTACAGAAAGACTTTGTACTAGTCAAAATTCTTCAGAAAAACAGAAGCAATAGGATGTGTGTGTGTGTGTGTGTGTGTGTGCCTGTTTTATGTACACATATATACATACATACACACACATACATATGTAATAAGGAACTGGCTGAGAAGCACCAAGACCTGCAATTAGCAACATGGAGACCCAGAAGAGCCAATGATGTTGTATTAGATTGTGTCTGAAGTCCCAAGAACCAGGAGAACCAACACTTTAAATTCCATTTGGAAAGCCAACAGGCTCGAGATTCAAGAATAATGTTTCAGTCATGGTTTGAAAGCCAGAAAAAAGTAATGTTACAGCTCAAGCAGTTAAGCAGGCAGTGTTTTCGTCTTGTTCTCAGAAAGGTTGGCTTCTTTTTCTATTTAGGCCTTTAGCCGATTGGATGAAGGGTCCCCCCACATTAGGGAGGGCAATCTGCTTTACTCAGTCTACCAATTCAAATGTTAACCTCATCCAGAAACACTCTCACAGACACACCCAGAATAATGTTTGACCAAGTAACTGGGTACCCTGTGGCCAAGTCAAGTTGACACATAAAATTAACTATAATAGACTTATATACAAGCTGGGTGGGGGAGTGTCCCAAAAGTGGTGATTGAATAAACAAATTGTAGTATATTCATACCATGGAACACTACTCAGTAATAAAAAGGACCAAAATATTGATATGCACAAAAATATGAATGAATCTCAAAAACATGATGCTATGTTAGAAAGTAAAACATGGAAGACTGCATAGTACACGATTCCATTTACATGAAATTCTAGAAAAGGCAAAACTATAGTGACAAAAAGCTGATCAGTGGTTACTTGGAGTGGAAGATGAGAGGAGGAAATCTAATTCAAGGAGTCACTATGGAACTTTTGGGGTTTATTTAAAAGATCCATATCCTGTTTGTGGGAATGGCTACACAAATACATACAATCACCAAAACTCATCAAACTATACACTTCGTATATATTGGTTTTATTATATGTAAATTATTTCTCAAAAGTTAGGAAAAATGATGTTAATTATAACATTCTTAATGTGAATAAAATAGCATATTTTAGAAATGACCAAGTTATGGGATTTCAACTGAATAAAAAATTATGCCCTCCTGAAAATTATAGGATTGAAAATGCAATCAGAACTGTATGTGATTGGTAGACTATGCTTGTGTGTATTTTAAAAATTTCATGGCTGGGGGCAGTGGCTCACATCTGTAATACCAGCCCTTTGGGAGGCTGAGGCAGGCGGATCACCTGAGGTCGGGATTTTGAGACCAGTGTGACAAACATGGAGAAACCCTGTCTCTACTAAAAATATAAAATAAGCTGGGCGTGGTGGCACATGGCTGTAATCCCAGCTACTCAGGAGGCTGAGGCAGGAGAATTGCTTGAACCCGGGAGGTGGAGATTACATTGAGCGGAGATTGCACCATTGCACTCCAGCCTGGGCAACAAGAGCAAAACTCCATCTCAAAAATAAATAAATTTCACATTTCACTAGACACTGAAAGGAGAACATGCGTATTTTTAAATTGTTGTTTTAAGGAAATAAAACATGTATTTTAACAAAAGCAAAAATTGACAAATGGTATCTAATTAAAGAGCTTCTGCACAGCAAAAGAAACTATCATCAGAGTGAACAGGCAACCTACAGAGTGGGAGAAAATGTTTGCAATCTATCCATCTGACAAAGGTCTAATATCCAGAATCTACAAGGAACTCAAACAAACATACAAGAAAAAAACCAACAACCCCATTAAAAAGTGGGCAAAGGACATGAACAGATACTTCTCAAAAGAAGACATTCATGCAGCCAACAAACATATGAAAAAAACCTCAACATCACTGGTCATTAGAGAAATGTAAATCAAAACCACAATGAGATACCATCTCATGCCAGTCGGAATGGCCATTATTAAAAAGGTAAGAAACAACAGACGCTGGTGAGGTTGTGAAGAAATAGGAATGCTTTTACCCTGTTGGTGGGAATGTAAATTAGTTCTAACATTGTGGAAGACAGTGTGGTGATTCCTCTAAGAGCTAGAATCAGAAATACCATTTGACCCAGCAAGCCCATTACTGGGTATATATCCAAAGGAATATAAACCATTCTAGTACAGAGATACATGCACACATATGTTCATTGTAGTACTATTCATAATAGCAAGGACATGGAATCAACCCAAATGTCCAACAATGATAGACTGGATAAAGAAAATGTGGTACATATACACTATGGAATATTATGCAGACATAAAAAGGAATAAGATCATGTCCTTTGCAGGGACATGGATGAAGCTGGAAGCCATTATCCTCAGCAAACTAATGCAGGAACAGAAAACCAATACCACATGTTCTCACTTATAAGTGGGAGCTGAATAACGAGAACACGCACGTTGACACAGGGAGGAGAACTACATACACTGTGGTCTGTCACGGGGTGGGGTGAGGGGAGAGAGAGTATTAGAAAGGATGGCTAATGCATGCTGGGGTTAATACTTAGGTGAGGGGTTGGTAGGTGCAGGAAACCACTATGACATACCTTTACCTATGTAACAAACATGCACATCCTGCACATGTACCCCAGAACTAAAAATAAAATAAATAAATATATTCCTAAAGCAAAATAAAATACTCGGATGTCACAAGTTTTACAGCTCAGAAATACATATAGTCTCTGTTTTCCCTGTTTTTAAAATTGAATGACTCATTTCCTATGGGAGCTGATGGTAAGACTTGGAAAGCCAGTGATATAGAGATAGTGGCACTTTAAACTCTCATAAAGGTGAAGATTTTATAAATATGAGCAAGTTGTAAACATATAGAGGAAAGGTTGTTTGCTTTGTTTTTGATTATTATCGTCTCATTTTATGACAAGATTTCTCTTTGTGCTTTTCAATTGCTTTGTATTTTTCATGACATAATTAGTGGGAAAAAGTATCTGACACAAACTAATATTCATGTACTTTTATCAGGTACACTATTATTTGTAACACCTTCATAGTTTCACATTTTAGTAAAATTCTTCCTGTGCCTAAGTCATTCTCTGTTAATGACTTAGGCACTGGAGGCACATTAAAGCTTTTTAACCACTAAGAAATCACAGGTCTTTTAGGAAATTGCTGCTGCCATGCATAATTTGCTACCCATGCCACTCACCTGTGCCAGTAGCAGTTAGAGATTTCCCCACTGATTCCACACTATCCTGAAAGAGTTAATGGACCTATGCAACAGTGCAACTTCCTAACAGGATAAAATAGTTTCAGTGCAAATCTAATCAGATTTCTTAATAAAGATAAAAAACTAACCAAGTCATTAGATTTTAGTTTGTCCATTACCAATGAAGAAAGAACATAACAAATTTAAGTTTAGGGTTATGCAATGTGTAGTTCAAAAATATTTGACAATAATAATGTTAAAAGCTCTGAAATAGAAAAGCAAAAAATATTTCTATCCATTTTGAAGAAAGGACTATCATTAATTTAGCATTAGTCATCTTTGAAAGTCTGGATGTACTTGTAGCTAAAGTTATTGAGGCAGAAATGAGCTGGGAGCATGAATACTTAGTTTTTATTATGACATAGTTTGACGCAGTGATACCCCCAAGCTCTTTTCCTGGGCCACTTTCTTTTGCATCAATAACTTCCCCTCATGCATTATTTATTTAGTTTTTATTTAAATGACACTTATTGTGCCAGGTACTGTTTTACGTTTTTGACAAATATTAAAACATTACTCCTTGTAATAACCCTATGAAGTGGGTATTACTGATTTCTATTTTACAGATGAGAAAGCAGAGATCCTGAGGCATAAGTAACTTTCTCAAACTTGTGAGTCTGGATCCTGAATCTGTGCTCTTAACCATTGAGTTAAAGTGCCATGACAGTTTATTAGTTTTTCCAAATTCCACCACAGGTTTCAAGAATAGATCTACTCTCAGTTACTTTTGACTCCCATTTCCACTCAAATATTATTTTCCCTACAAATTATCAAACACTGTATCTTGTGAAGGGAAAAATATTAGTGTCATGGTAAAACAATTTGAAGTCCCCAACACACAGGTGAGAAGCTATTTTCTGAAAATTATGTCTGAACCCAGAAATACTTGCCTTTAACTAAAAAAAAATCTATGTGGTTTCTACTTTAAACATGTTTTATAAGGTGGCTGCAGGGTTCTTACTCAAAAGACTGAGGTAATATGGCCTCAAACCTGATAGAATCCAGGGCATTGACACTGGCAATTACTCCAGATTTTGGAAGAGTAGGGAAAATGGGCAGGCTAGAAAGACCTGTCAATATATTCAATCTCAGAAAACATCATTTTCTCAAATATCTATTCTCGCTGCTATTACTTTTGTAATCATTGTAGTTTACAGCACCTTCTATAATGTAATATCGGCTCCCATAGAAGTACTCCACCAAAATAGAATGCCTTCTAAATCTTAGTGGTGTTAAAATGTAGTCATTTTATGCAATGAGAATACACATTTCTCTACTAAACTAAGTATAGTTAGAGAAAAGTTTTTGAAGTTAAAAAATGGCTGGGAAAAATTGCTGAGAATATTTCTTTGCCTTATTATGATACACAAACAGGAAAAAGATGTTTTAGGTACACTTTTAGAACAACCTCAAGTAAAAAAAAAAAACCTAACAACAAAATAGATTACCATACATTTAGAATCTGGTTTGGTAAAATTAAGGGTTAAAAATAACTCTAACAGCTTGATTTCTTAGACTGATCTATCATTTTAGCTATTTAATGAATGAGAAGCAGAATTAGTGTTATGTGAGAAACCATTAAAATCATTTTGTATAGGCAAAGCTGAAGATGTTTATCAGAGACAGATAGGATAATTAAGATAAGGTGGATGATTTAACATTTCCTAACATGGAAAAATAGAAGAAATCTAAAGGAGAGTTCTACATGCTTCTACAACCACCATCTATCATTCTACCTGTATCAAGGCCCATATTTCACCTTAACTTCTATTAAAACAGGTTAACTTTCTTTTTTGATCAAATGATGATTTTCATACTCGTATATTGGATCCTCTCAAGGCTTGCATACTCAAGAATTTAATTTCCGATATTACCTTCTTTTCTCTTTATATCAGTGGCCAGCAAACTAAGGCCCACAACCCAACCCTGTCTTTCATCTGTTAGTAGACCAAGTTTCACTGGAACACAGCCACGCCCATTCATTTACATGTTACCTATGGTTACAGTTGTGACAGAGATCAGATGGCTGACAAAGTTTAAAATATTTAATATCTGTTCCTTTAGAGAAAATGTTTGCCAACTCATGTCCTACATCTTCAATTTTCTTTTCCCTTGGTTAGATAATTTCTCCCAGCAAATAAACATTGTGTGCTATTACTTCTAACATTAATACCTTTCTTTACTCCAATTTTCTCCTTCAATTACTACCCCATTACTCTGTTCCCCTTTACAGGTTTATATACATCTTAGGTATTTCTGCCTCTTATTATCTTTTTTTCTTGAATCTCCTGGTCTTTTAAGGTAATCAATAATGTACATTAATCCAATTTTACCAGCCAATTTTCAGTCCTCACCTTATTTCATTTATTAGCAACATTTGCCATTATTCTAATCCAATTTACTTGAAGCATTTATTTGATTCTCTTCATACCTTCCAAGTCCATTATTTTATTCTCAGTCTATTTTTCCTTGTTTCTTATTTTCCTGGCTCCTAAGCTGTGAAATGTCTCATTTCAGTCCTTGGACTTTGTTCTTCTTTACATAAAATTATTCCTTTCATAGTTTAATCCAGTATAATTAACTGAAATACCATACATTCTATACATTAGTGATTGCCAAAATTCTCTTTCCAACTCAGACCTCTTCTGCAAATTCTTAACACCTGTCTGCCTCAGCATACCTACTTGGATCATAAATAGGGATTTCACTGTTAATTAATTAAAGACAGACTCCTTACACATATTTTCTGATGGGTCCACTTTACTGAGGCTCATGCCTTTGCTCAATCCCAAATGAATACAGTCTATCTCTATAGAAACAGACAGTTATCTAGCTTAAAGCTTCCACTAGTGGTTTCTGCTTCCATTTTGAAGGAGTAAGCACCTAACATATTGATCCTCCCATAAATATAAGCTATAAACATTAGACAAAAATAAACAAGCAAACTCACATATCTGGGGTTCTGGAAACTGTACAAATACAAACATTTTTAGAAGGGACCAAATGACCAGCACCATGTGAATACAGCTTTACCTGAGGGTAGCTAGAGTCACAGAAGCATAGAAGTGGCTGAAACTCTAATGGTAAACCAGAAATATTTCTGGTAGTCAAGTAAACACGGAACTCTGGAAAGGAAATAATCAAAGAAGTGAAACCTTAAATTTTGTGTTTAAACTCAGTTCAACTTGTGAAAAATGCATATGTAGGGAAAACTGGAAACAGCTTTCAACAACTGAGATTTGAGCCACTGAGCCCTTCAGTTAGGATATTTTTCAGTTTGGTGTTAAATATTTTAATTACCTACTGGAAGAGAAACAAATCACTACCGTCCAGGGCAATACAACAGAAATCAGAATGTCTACAACATGAAATTGCCAGTGGCAATGATATAATTTAAAATTATCTGGCATACAAAGAACCAGGAAACTTAGACTCCACTTCAAAGGAAAAGACAGTCAACAGATGCCAACTCTGAGAAGACCCAAATGACAGAAATATGTTAATTGGGTTAAATATCCCAAAATAAAATAATGTGAAAATCTGGTTCTTGGAAAATATCAACAAAATTCACAACCCCTAGCTATACTGATTAAGAAAAAAAAATGATAGAAAGAAAATCCCAATATCTTGAAGGAAATAATGAGTATTACTGCAACATCTATTAAAAGGATAATAAGAGAACATCATGAACAACTTTATGCAAACAAATTCTAAAACCTAGATGAATAGACAAACCCCTTGAAAGATACAAGCTACTGAAACTCACTCAAAAATAAATGAATAATCTGAATAGTGCTAGATATATTAAAGAAGTTGAATTTGTAGTTAGCTATCTTCCCCCTAAACCCTCCATGTTTCTGGTGGCTTCTTTGTTGAAATCTAGTGAACATTTAAGAAAGAAATTATACCAACCACAAATTATTTCAAAAAATTCAATGGGAGGGAATAGTTTTCAACTCATTTACGAGGCCAGCATTACTCTAATACTAAAATCACAAAATGATATGATAATAAAACTGCAGATCAATATTCCTTTTTAATTATTTTCTTTATTCTTTATTCATTTAAATCAATTTTATTGTGTATATTTGAGGCTTAGAACATGATATGGGATACAAATAGATAGTGAAGTGCTTACTATAATGAAGTGAATTAGCATATCCATCATCTCACATAGTTACTTTTTGTGTGACTATATATATATATATATATATATATATACACACACATACACATATATACACATACATATAAGTACTTTTAAACTGAAGAACAAAGTCAAATATGTGTACACACACACACACATGCACCCCACATGTATATATGTAATGGAAAATTATTCAGTATATATATATATATATATATATATATATAGTATATATACTATATAAAAGATTTTGAAAGTGGTGGATAGGAAAGAAAAGCACCTCAAATAAGATGCCATTTTATTTACCATACCTTCCATAACCACAAAATTCTACTTTGTCAATAAAGCTAAAGCAACAGTGTTTCAAATAACACTCTCAGTAACTAATGTATCTATAGTTTTATTTTCCCTCCAGATATTATAACACCCTAGTGCAAATATTAACACATTATGCTGACACATAGCCCAGTTTAATCCTAAACTCATAGATCATGGATTTTAAGCAATAGTAATAGGCTGATTAGCATCCTAGTGAAATGAAAGCCAAGATGAATTCCATACATGCTCCTTTCCGTAGATATTACCGAGTCTTCATTCTGGGTTGCAACACTCGGTTCTGGGTTACAGAACTATAATTTGGCTTCAAATTACTTTTTTTTTGGTATTTTTTCCAACATTATATTTGAAAATTTTCAAACATATAGAAATGCCATATGCATATAATTACCCCCTAAATTTTATGATTGTTAAGATTTTGCTGTTTGCTTCATCACATATCTGTGCCTCTATGCATCTATTTACCCATTTATCCCTTTAACAATCCATAGTATCTGATGAATTTCAAAGTAAGTTTCAGATATCAGGGGACTGCACCCCTAAAAACTACAATATGAACATTATTTATTTTTTAACAGGCTGAGTGAGATGTTAACATTCAATAAAAATAATCTATTGAAAGTATACAAATTAATAGTTTTTAGTATATTCACAGAGTTGTGCAACCATCACCACAATCTAATTATAGGACAGTTTCTTCACCCCTAAAAGAAACCCCAAGCTCATTCATAGTCACTTCCCATTTTCCTCCATTCACCCAGCCTTAGGCAACCACTAATCTACTTTCTGGCTCTACTCATTTGCCTATTCTAAACATTGTATATAAATGAAATCATACAATATGTGGTCTTCTGTGACTGGTTTATTTCATTAGTATAATGTTGTCAAGGTCCATTCATATTGTAGCATGTATCAGAACCTCATTCCCTTTTTTTGCTGAACAGCATTCCATTTTATGATATACCACATCTTATTTATCCATTCATCAGTTGATGGATATTTGGGTTGTTTCCACATTTTGGATATTATGAGTAATGTTGCTATAAACATTCATGTACAGGTTTTTGTGTTGGCATATGTTTCCATTTTTCTTGGATACATAAAAGTGGAATTGCTGGGTCATATGGAACTCTATGTTTAACTTTTTGAGGAACTGCCAAACTGTTTTCACAAGCAGCTGTACCACTTCACAATCCCATCAGCAATGCATGAGGGTTCCAATTTCTCCACGTCCTTGCCAACATATTTTATTGTGATTTTTAAAAATTATAGCCATCCTATTGGGTGTGAAGTAGCATCTCTTTGTAGTTTGATTTGCATTTTCTTAATGACTAATGATGTTGAGCATCTTTTCATGTGTCTATTATCTATTCATATATCTGCTATGGAGAAATGTCTATTTAATTTCTTTTCCCAGTTTTAGTTGGTCTGTCTTTAGTGGAAGAATCAATAATGTTAAAATAGCCATACTCCACAAAACAATTTACAGATTCAATGCTATTCCTATAAAACTACCAAGGAAATTCTTCACAAAGTTAGAAAAAAAACTTTTAAAATTCTTATGGAATCAAAAAAGGAGCCCAAATAGCCCAGAAAATACTATGCAAAAAGAAAAAAAAAAGAAAGAAAAAGAAAAAAGAAAGTGGAGACATCATGTTACCCAAGTTCAAACTATACTACCAGGATACAGTAACCAAAACAGCATTGCACTGGTCCAAAAAAAAAACAGGCACATAGACCAATGGAACAGAATAGAGAGCAAGACATAAGGCTGCACACCTACAACCACCTGGTCTTTGACACAGCTGACAAAAACAAGCACCTATTCAATAAACGGTGCTGGGATAACTGGGTAGCCATATACAGAAGATTGAATCTGAACCCCATCCTTATACCACATACAAAAAATTAGCTCAAGATGAAATAAAGACTTAAATGTAAAACCTAAAACTATGAAAACTCTGGAAAATAACCTAGGCAATACCATTCTGACATAGAAACTAGCACATATTTTATGACAAAGATGGCAAAAACAATTGCAACGAAAATAAAAATTGACAAATGGGATCTAATTAAACAAAAGGGCTTTTGCACAGCAAAATAAACTATCAACAGAGTAAACAGGCAACCTACAGAATGGGAGAAAATTTTTGCAAACTATGCATCTGATGAAAGTCTACTATCCAGCATCTGTAAGGGACTTAAGCAAATTTAAAGGAAAAAACAACCCCATTAAAAAGTGGGCGAAGGACATGAACATACTTTTCAAAAGGCATTCATGTAGCCAACAAGCATATGAAAAAAAGCTCAGCATCACTGAATATTAAAAGAAATGCAAACCAAAACCACAATAAGATACAATTCACATTCAGTAGGATGGCTATAATGAAAAAGACAATAGTAAGTGTTTACAGGGATGTGCAAAAACTAAAACCTTCATATTTTGCTTGTGGAAATGTAAAATGGTCCAGTCACTTTGGAAAACAGTTCTTCAAAAAGCTAGTCATGGAGTTACCGTATGATTCTGTAATGTTGTTCCTAGTTACATATCTAAGAAATCAAACATATATATATATAGAGAGAGAGAGAGAGAGAGACGGAGTCTCGTTCTGCCACCAGGCTGGAGTAGTGCAATGGTGCAATCTCGCTTCACTGCAACCTCTGCCTCCTGGGTTCAAGCGATTCCCCTGCCTCAGCCTCCTGAGTAGCTGGGACTACAGGTGTGCGCCACCACGCCCAACTAATTTTTGTATTTTTAGTAGACATGGGGTTTCATCATGCTAGCCAAGATGGTCTCAATCTCCTGACCTCATGATCCACCCACCTCAGCCTCCCAAAGTTCTGGGATTACAGGCATGAGCCACCGCACCCGGCCAAGAAATGAAACATATTTATACACAAAAAGTTGTATAGAAATGTTCACTGCAGCACTATTCACAATAGCAAAGACATGATATCAACCTAAATGCCTATAAATGGTAGACTGGATAAAGAAAATGTGGTATATATACACCATGGAATAGTATGGAGCTGTAAAAAAGAATGAGATCATGTCCTTTGCAGGAACATGGAGGGAGCTGGAGGGCATTTTCCTTTGAAAAGTAACACAGGAATAAAAAAACAAATATTGCATGTTCTCATTTATAAATGGGAGCTAAAATGATGAGAACACATGACACTAGGAGGGGAAGAACAGACACTAAGGCTTACTTGAGGATGAAGGTGAAGAGGAGGGAGGGGATCAGAAAAAATTCTTATCAGGTACCATGCTTATTACCTGGGTGACAATCTGTACACCAAATCTTTGTGACATGCAGATTCCCTATATAACAAACCTGCACATCTACCCCTGAACCTGAAATAAAAATTTTTTAAAATTTCATGTCTTAATTTTTAAAGTTTATTTTATTGCATATATTTAAGGTGTTTAACATGATGTATTGCTATACACATACATAATGAAATGATTACTACAAACGAACAAATTAACACATTCATCATCTTCCATAGTCACATTTTTTAGGTAAGAGCACCTAAAATCTACTTTCTTAGAAAATTTTCAGTATATGATATATTATTATTATTATTATTATACTTTATATTCTGGGGTACATGTGCAGAACATGCAGGTTTGTCACATAGGTATACACGTGCCATGGTGGTTTGCTGCATCCATTCCCCTGTCATCTACATTAAATATTTCTCCTAATGTTATCCCTCCCCAAGCCCCCCACCCCCTGCTATTCCTCCCTTAGGCCCCCACCCCCCAACAGACCCCGGTGTGTGATGTTCCCCTCCCTGTGTCCATGTTTTCTCATTGTTCAACACCCACTTATGAGTGAGAACATGTGGTGTTTGGTTTTCTGTTCTTGTGTCAGTTTTCTGAGAATGATGGTTTCTAGCTTCATCCATGTCCCTGGAAAGGACATGAACTCATCCTTTCTTTATGGCTGCATAGTATTCCATGGTGTATATGTGCCACATTTTCTTTCTTTTTTTTTAAATTATACTTTAAGTTCTGGGGTACATGTGCAGATTGTGCAGGTTTGTTACGTAGGTATACATGTGCCATGGTGGTTTGCTGCGTCCATCCCCCCATCATCTACATTAAGCATTTCTCCCAGTGTTATCCCTCCCCAATCTCCCTACCCCATGCTATTCCTCCCCTAGCACCCCTGCCCCCCAGCAGGCCCAAGTGTGTGATGTTCCCCTCCCTGTGTTCATGTGTTCTCATTGTTCAATACCTACTTATGAGTGAGAATATGTGATGTTTGGTTTTCTGTTCTTGTGTCAGTTTTCTTAGAATGATGGTTTCCAGTTTCATCCATGTCCCTGCAAAGGACATGAACTCATCCTTTTTTATGGCTGCACAGTACTCCATGGTAGATATGTGCCACATTTTCTTTATCCAGTCTATCATTGATGGGCATTTGGCTTGGTTCCAAGTCTTTGCTATTGTAAACAGTGCCACAGTAAACATACGTGTACATGTGTCTTTATAATTGAATGTTTTATAATCCTTTGGGTAAATACCCAGTAATGAGATTGCTGGGTCAAATGGTATTTCTAGTTCCATATCCTTGAGGAATCGCTACACTGTCTTCCACAATGGTTGAACTAATTTACACTCTCATCAACAATGTAAAAAGCATTCCTAAATACTCTTAACTATAATCCTTATGTTGTACATTAAATCTCTAGACTTATTTATCCTACATAAAGGATTGTAACCTTAGACATGCTACTTCCCATTTCCTCCCCCTCTTTATACCTGGCATTCTACTCTGATTCTATTCATTTGACCTTTTAACAAAATTCCACATTTAAATGAGATATATACAGTATGTTTCTTTCTGTGTATGGCATATTTTATGTAGCATAATATTCTCCAGGTTCATTCATTTTGTCATAAATGGTAGTATTTTCTTTGTAAGTCTGAATAATATTCCGTTGTGTGTGTATGTATAGACTGCAGCACTATTCACAATAACCAGGATATGGTAACAGCTTAAGTGTCCATCAATTGATGATGTGTATCTTGATTTACACACATATATATACAGACACACAACGTGCTATCTTTACATTATGGAGTCATAAGAGTTATTTATCTATGCTGATCCAAGTCCCTTATCACTATATGATTTACTAATATTTTCTCTCATTGTGTGAATTTTCTTTTCATTTCCTTTATGGTGATCTTTGAGTGCAAATATTTCTAATTTTGAGGAAGTTCAATTTATTTTTCCATTATTGCTTATATACTTTTGTTGTCATATTTAAGAAAAAATTGCCTATCCCAAGGCCACAAAGATTTATTCCTATGTTTTCTTTTAAAGCTGTTATTTTTTTAACTGTTACATTTATGTCTATGATGCATTTTGAGTTATTTGGTGTGTGTGCATGGTGTGAGTTTAGGGTCCAACTTCATTCTTTTTCATGTGGATATCCAGTTGTCTTAGCACCATTCGTTGAAAATAATATACTCTATTGAATTTTCATGGCACTCTTTTAAAAAATCAATTGATCATAAAGTAAAGGTTTATTTTTGAGTTCTCAATTCTATTCTGTTAATCATCATGTCTAACCTTATGCCGGAACTTTACTGTCTTGGGTACTTTAGCATTGTAGTAAGTTTTGAAATTGGGAAACAGTGTCCTCTGTCTTTGTTCTTCTTTACCAAGATTGTTTGGGGTATTCTGGATCCCTTATATTTCCATATAAATTTAGGATTGCCTTGCCAATATCTGAAAAAACATCAGCTGCAATTTTGATAGAGATTGTAGATTAATTGGGAAATATTGCTATCTTAACAATATTAAATCTTTCAGTCTGTCAACATGGGATGTGTTTCCATTTATTTAAATCTTCTTTCATTTCTGTCAAACTGCTTTGCAGTTTTCTGTGTACAATTCTTGTACTTATTTTGCTAAATTTATTCTTAAGAATTATATTATTTTGATTTATTGTAAATGTAATTGTTTTCTTAATTATATTTTTGGATTGTTCATTGTTATTGTATAAGAATACAATTGATATTTGTATATTGGTTTTATATCCATCAGCCTTGCTGAACTTGTCTATTAGTTCCCATAGTTTTTGAGTGGATTCCTTAGGTTTTCTGTACACAAGATCAGGACATCTGAAAATAGAGTTTTACTTCCTTTTTCATCTGAATTATTTTTACTTATTTATTTTTCTTGCCTAATTTTCCTGGCTAGAACTTCCAATACAGTGTTTAAGTGGCAAGAGCAGACATCCTTTTTTTTGTTCCTTATCTTAGGGAGAAAGCATTTAGTTTTTGACTATTAAATGTGATGTTTGCTATGGATTTTTATTACACGCCTTTTGTTAATTTGAGGCAGTTATCTTTTATTTCTAGCTTGTTAAGATGTTTTATCATGTAATAGCGTTGAATTTTGTGAAATGTTTATTCTGTATCTATAAGATGATTATGTGTTTTTTGTCATTTTCACCTATTAATATGATATAATAAGTCAATTGCTTCTTAGATGATAAACCAAACTTGCATTCCTGGGACAAAACTTGTTCACTGATGATGTGTAATTCTTTTTATATGCCCTATATTCAGTTATCTAGTATTTTTTGAGGATTTTTGGATCTATATTCATAAGCAATATGGTTTGTAGGGTTTTTTTTATACATATCTTTGTCTGGTATTGGTATCAGGGTAATACTGGACTCAAAGAGTGATTTGGGACCTGCTCTCTCTTCTATTTTTTTTTTTCAAAGAATTTGTGAGGGAATTCGTATTAATCTCCTTTCATTGTTTGGTAGAATTTACAGTGGAGCCACTGGACCTGGGAATGTTTGTGTGTTAGTGGCAGGGGAGTTAATTCCTAATTCAATCTCTTTACTTTTTATGTTAACTCAGATTTTCTATTTCTTCTTCAGTCAGTTTCAGTCATTTATTGAAAGCTGTCCATTTTATCAAAGTCATCTAATTTGTGGCATGCAGTTATTAACATTATTTCCTGAAAATTATTTTCTTGTATGTAAGGTCAGTAGTGGTATATTCTTTCATTCCAGATATTAATATTGTGAGTCTTCTCTTTTTTTTTCTTGATAAATGCAGCTAAAAGTTTGTCAGTTTCTTTTATCATTTCAAAGGACCAACTTTTGGTTTCATTGATTTTCTTTGTTTTTTTCCCTCTATCCTCTGCTTCATTTATGTTAACTCCAATCTTTATTATTTTGACCCTTTGCTTTATTTGGATTTAGTTTGCTCTTATTTTTCTAGTTTCTCAATATGGAAGTTTATGTTATTGATTTGAGAGTTTCTTCTTATTTAATAAAAGCATTGCAGCTATAAATTAAGCACTACTTATAGCTGTGCTTTAGACACAAGTTTTGGTATGTTTTTCTTTTTTTTTCCCTAAAAGTATTTTCTAATTTTCCTTGTAATTTTTTCTTTAACTCATTGGTTATTTAGAAGTATATTGCTTAATTTCCACATATTTATTTATTTCTCATATTACCTTCTGTCATTTATATCTAATTTAATTCTTTTTTAGTAAGAGATCATATATTTAATTTATTTCAGTCCTTTCATATTTATTGAGGCTTGTTTTATAGACTGGCATGTGTTCTATCCTTCAGTGTATGCTTGAGAAGAATATATTCTGCTTTTGTTGGGTGGAGTGTTCTCTAGATGTCTGTTAGGTATAGTTACTTTAAAGAATTGCTGAAGTCTTATATATTCCTGTTCTTCTAACTTGCTCTACCCATTATTAAATTCCTTGGATTATGTTTCTCTCTATAATCTGTAGCACTGGATACAATGCCATGATAATCTTCCCTGTTCCTTTACTTTAATTCATTGTTTCTTTGGACTCTAAAAATTAAAACACATTAGGATCTTGGTGTTGAATTAATAAAAGCTCTGCTCTGAAAAAATTATACTCGTCCCAGTAAGAAACATCCCATAATGAAGTTGCCAAATGAATTTTAGTTTGGAACCATCATGAAGAAGCCTGAATGAGATTTTTGCAGGATGAGAAATTGGAAATATAAATTATGGATTTTAATTTCTTTGGATCTTTAACTCATGAGAAGAAGGTGATTTTATTCATGAGGTTTATTCTGGACTTTAACTTACAAGTATGTTTAATCTGTGGACTCTAATTTCTTCCCAGGAATTTTATATGGGAGTGATGTGATTTTTATTTAAGTTTAGGATGGCTTTATATTGGCATTTTATTATTTGAGTATTTTAATAGTGTCATTTTATTCTGTTGCAGAATGTTTGACAATATAGCTAAAAATAATGTGCAGTGAAAAAAGAAAAATAGTGAGTGAATGTTGGTCTTGGCTACAAAGTAGACTTAGAACATAATAAATGTAATATTCAGATCCACTTCATGGGTTTCATGTGGCAAAATTCGTATTTCCCAGTAATTCTCCTAGAAGGATAACCAAAGAAGCAGTGAGCGCTATCCAAGAAGTAGTCTCATAAAGGTGGGAAAAGAAAGGTCCTTAGAGATAATCAGTTGACTCTAATAGGAGACGCAAAACTGTTGCTTGAATGTAAGTCAATGGTTTTCCCCAATGGTAAATAATGCACAGAGAAAAAAATATTAAGGGGAAAGATTCTTCCCACTCCTTATTTATCCTTTCCCTTCCTATAAGGACAGATTTTTTTCCTTAACATTTATGGCCCATTTCCCAATGTGTTAATACTCCTTAACACATAAAATGCATTACCTAATTATCGGTCCTTTTTTTCACTTAGTTTCATCTATCCTACCAAAGTTACAGCACTCAGGAAAATTGGTTCCTTCTACAACCTAGGAGTGAAAGGCAAAGATCTCGATACATTTGTCTGGTCTGAAGGCACAATCTTTCATTGGATAGGTTGACCCAAGGTTTAGACTAGGGACCAGGAAACTATCAGTCCATTTTGACTCTTGTGGTAGGCTATATGCTCCAACCTAGATTTTATCAGTATAAAATAAATATAGGTAATATTTTGGCCCTGTTTTTTTTTTTTTTTTTAGGACAATCTGTCACTCAGGCTGGAGTGCAGTGGTGCATCTCACTCTGTTACCCAGGCTGGAGTGCAGTGGTGTGATCATAGCTCATCTCAATGTTGAACTCCTGGGCTCAAGCCACCCTTCTCCCTCAGCCTCCCAAGTAGCTAGGACTACTGGTGTACACCACCCTGCCCAGCTATTTTTTGTTTTATTTTTACTTTTTGTAGAGACCAATGAGGTCTTACTATGTTACCCAGGCTGGTCTCAATCTCCTGTTCTCAAGCAGTCCTTCTACCTTGGCCTCCCAAACAGTGGGATTACAGGTGCGACCCATACACCCTGCCTATATTTTAGCCCTTATCTGATTAACCTTTTCATTTATTTCCCAGTGGTCTCAGAACCTGAGCATGGAAGAAGGTACTATTTAATGGATTACCTTAACACTTAACACACTACTTTGATGCTACTACTTAGCTTTGAGACATCATCATCTCTGGCCTGTGTACTTGCAATAACCTCATAATCAGTTGTTCTCTATCCATATTTGCTCCTCTATAGACCCACTTTTTGCCATGTAAAGCAAATCATGTCAATATGTCAATGCTCAAAACTTTGCAGATTTTTACACATTCCTTAAAAATGCCTATAAGGCCTTTCCTGTCTTCTAAGTCATCTCTTACTTTTCCTTCCCTTGCTGACTACGTTCTGCGCACTTTGATATCATTGTTATACTTTGAATGAGACAACAGCATTTCTACCTAAGGACATTTGCCCTTTCTGTGCTCTCTTCCTGGAACGTTGTTTTTCTGCAAATATCCACATGATCCCTCACATCCTTGAATTCTCTTCTAAATTATCCCCTTAACATGGGAGGCTTTTCTAAAGACACTGTAGAGTATAACATCTTTATCCATCCCCAGCATTCTCTATCTTTATACTGAATCACATTTTTTTCAAAGTATTTCTTTCTTTGCTTATTAGCTATTTATTTGCTTTATTTATTTATTTATTAGTTTTCTACCAATTTTTGTTATAATCATCACGGCTTTTTTGTTTGCTGCTTTTGGCCTACTCCTCAGACCAGAGCCTGAGATTCTATAACTCCTCAGTAAATATTTGGGCAATGAAAACCCTTTTGATGGATACTGTACTGAGAAAAAGGTTTTAATTAGAAAAGGGACATTTAAAGTAGTCAAAAGAATGAATGTAGAATTTTTTGCATAGTGTCTGTCCCATAGTAGTAGCAGGTTCTCAGAAAGTGTTAGTTACAAATTTCTCTGCATCAATTCAATTGTTTCATACATTTGAGAGTTTGAATTTTCCTGCACATAAAGCAGAAAGAAGTCACTTTAAAAAAAAAAAGGTCAGACAGTGCAGTTAAGATTCATTCAACAGCAAGTAATCAAATATGCAAATAATTGTGGCTTAATTACTACAAACATATTTTTTAAGAGAAAGTTTAAAGTAGATAGTCTGTGATTAGTCCAAGGCTCACAGTCCTAAGTCATTATCTGTGTAAATCTCTTGGTGAAATGGTAGCAAGATGACAGTGGCAAATACAACATCTTCACACTGCAATGTCTCAAACTGGAAAGAAAGCAGTTGTCAAACAAAACAAAACAAAACAAAACAAATAAAACAAACTAGGGTCCTCTCATGTGTCCTCTCCATTTGTATGGAAGAGATTCAGTCCTACAAGTCCCCTAGTAGCCAAATCCTGATATGCCAAAGGCAAGAGAAATTGGTGTCTTGGCCCAGTAGGCTCAGGAAGTGACTATCTGATATTTTTAGCCTCTATGGTGGGAGATAAATCAAGACAGAAAAGGGATGCAACATTTGTTGCATCAACAAACAATAGTGCCTGCCAAATTAATAACATATATAAATAAAACAAAACCTTTCTTTGGATTTCATGCCCCAATATTAAAGAAAATTTATCAAATAAGGAATAAAATCAAGATAAGCATCATATAAACATTTTCTTGAATTTGAATCACTATGAATAGAATTCCTTTTTTCCCACCATACACATTGGGAAAAATGTATCCTGCATAAATGACAAGGAAACTGTAAGGATAAAATCAAATAATTAATAGGAAAATAATTTTAAATTCATAAAATTCAACTATAAGATTTTTTAGCTCTTTTGCTCCCGGATGCCAAGAGTTCATATATATACATATGCTTATGATGATTGTATGATTCTTACATATTTATGCTAATATATTGTTCTTTCACTCTTTTTATCTCTTTCTTCTTCTCTTTCCTTCATTTACTTTGTTTCCTTAATTGTGTAAAAACAATATTCTTTCTCATTGCCTAGTAGATAGCCTGATTATAAAGAGGTATTCTTTGACTAGACAATAATTCATTCTAGTCTACAAAGTGGCTAGCTTACCTAGAGACAGTCTATTTTCAAAATTTTAAGATTCTCTTTGCTAGACATTAAACATTAAGGGAAATACTAATATTTAATTGTGTTAGTAAAAAATAAATAAAAGAGTGGAATAATTTATAAACTAGGTAAAATTTATCTATTTTCGTTGGTTTCTGTTCAACTGCTTTATAGAGTTCCTGAAAAATGTTACAATTCTCTCTGCACATTTTAATATATAAATTTAATAAATCACTAAGAACATTTACTGAAAGGTATATAGAATATGTGTGTTTCTAATTTTATCACACATTATTGGACATCATTCTCACTTCCCCAATCCCCAAAGCTATTTGGAAACAGACAACTTTATGTAAACACTATACATATCCAGGCATCTGGTTTGAGTGAGAGGATTATACAAATGGTGAAAAATACTATAAAAGAGAAATATTAAAATTGACAAAAGTAGATTTTCTTTGAGATTTAATAACTGTAGCACATTTTTATCACCTCTATAAAGTTCTTTCTAAGCCTTTCTCTGTCAATCATACTAGTGAAAAACTATGACCTCTGGTTACTTTGTGGAAAATTTTTACCTGAAAAGAAGTGCCTTTCTGCTTGTACTCAAGTACCAGGGTTAGGTCAGGTTAAAAGAATATTATATACATTTTTTTAAAGAAAATATGTTAAAACTCCATGGCACATGCAGTGGTGCCCTCTTCAGCCCCTTCTGACCTGATAAAATGATAATGCCAGATTGAGTTTCCCAATTTAGTTGTATAAATAACCTTTTGGGAACATTATTCTACAATTAAAAAAAAAATGCTGCTTTAAAGAACACAAGGGTTTCCAACTTCCCTCTAAGTGTCTTCCCTGCCATTGTGTTTTTTGTCTAGGCTGCCCTATGGAGTCTATTTAAAGAGAGATTCAAGAATCAAACCCACTGACAGTCTTTCAGAAAGATTTGCTATTGCACTTGACAGGAAGTGGCTTGTCAATCCTCTGAAGGCCTTTTATGCCAAAACTAATATTTTGGAGGAAAAGTAAAGCAAATCTTGAGGGCCATTTACTCAAAACTTGTTCATGTTTATATGCCTTAAATTATTCCTTTTGCCAAAGGAATATCTGTATATAGACTTTGGAAAACTATGACTATTTCTTAAATAGCAAACATGAGGACTAGGTATCATAAAATTATGGAATTAAAACAAAGTGTATTGTGCAGGTATCCAATCTAAACACTCATTTCCCTCATTTTATTAAAATATATAGCTGAACAAGGTGTATAATATTGTTCAAGGAACCATAGTTAGGTTAGAGTCAGGCTTGGCTATATTCTTTCTAGCATGCCATGCCATCCAATGCCTTCCATTTCAATTGTCCTTTTTTTTTTTTTCTTTTTGGAGATGGACTCTCACTCTGTCCCTCAGGCAGGAGTGCAGTAGCACAATCTTGGCTCACTGGAACCTCCGCCTCCCAGGTTCAAGCTATTCTCCTGTCTCAGCCTCCCAAGTAGCTGGGATTACAGGTGTGTGCCATCACACCTGGCTAATTTTGTATTTTCTTTTAGTACAGATGGGTTTTGCTATATTGGCCAGGCTGATCTCAAACTCCTGACCTCAAGTGATCTGTCCGCCTCAGCCTCCCAAAAGTTCTGGAATTAGAGGTGTGAACCACCGTGCCTGGCTTCATTTTAATTTTTGATAGTAATGTTAACCTACTTATATTGAATTATAAAAAACTATATTTACATGTGAATTCAAATGTAAATGTTAAAATGTAATATTTGAAATTTGAAAAATAGTTCCTGGTACACTACTGAAAATAAACTGGAGATATTCCATTATAAATGTATATCCATAGGCATTAAAATATATTAATTAGGACATATATGTTGATTAATTTCTTAACTATAGATAGGGTTATTATATTTATAACTGTTATCACTGTGATACTATTTTATGCCAGGTGCTATGCCAGCCTGCAAAGATTTTATTTTGAAAAGTAGGTATTGTTATACACATATTTTAGATGAGGACATTGAGAATCAAAAAGGTAAAGGACTCGTGAAAGATACCTATGTAATGAATGCAGAGGACTGATTCCACTTCAAATCTGCCTGATTTCAAATTTCAAGCTCTTATCTGTTTTGATAACTCCAAAGTGCCATTCTGCAGTCCATTCCAATAGTAAGAACTTATTTCATTTCTGCTTTAATTTAAAACTTGTTCATATATTTTTCTTTTCTACTGGCAAGTAAAGTTGCTCTGCATGAATTATTATAAATTACCATAAATCCAACTTGCAAAAATAACAGTAACCTTCATAAAAGGTCACCCGTTAGCCTTCTCTTAACAGAACACAGAATGGTATACCAAGGAAGAATCTTATACTTTACGAAGTAAACATCCAGTAATTTTCACAAGTGGAAACTGAGGCCTATTACTGTGAAGGGCCATGAAGCCAATAAAGTTTTAGGAGGGGTACAAGCTCACACAGAGGGCCAGATCTGAAAACCAAATCTCCCAACTGTTCTGTCTGCTCTGTGTTCTGCAAAACGGATGTGGCTGATGTAGAAAAGAAGAAAGAAAAGAGCAATTTAAAACACATTATGTAAGCAGAATTCAACTCTATGAGGTGGTCCTTCTTGAATAAAAATATCCTACAGTGTAGTTGGGAGTGTTATTACATGAGGCATGTTTACATTTCAAGTGCAGTCATGTTTCTATTGTCATTATAATGAGAGACAAGACTGGCATGCAATGCTTAAAACCTCATAGATTTGTGACAAGAATAATGTATATGACTATCTCCAATCTAATTGATATCCTTGGATATCTGAAAGTTATCTATGAATATTATTTTAAAATTAAGTTTGTTTTCCCTTATTAATAGAATTACCAATGCACAAAAAAGAAAAATATGATCTTAAGTCTTTAATTAGGTAGACAAAAAGAGAATCTTTTCAAATAGTTGAACTTTCAGTGTTAACTTGGCAGTAGCTATTACTTGATATGTTTTAAAAAACAACAGTAACATCATCTTTCACATATGCATGAATACTGAACTTCATACTTGATAAGGAAGATTGTTCATCTAAGATTTAACCTACCAAAAAGATCAGTTTGATAGAAATGTTGATATTTTTTAAGTTTTCAAATAAATATAAGCACAGTTTAAGGAAGATAAAGATAAAAATAGAGGAAATTATTATTTTATAAATAATTTCCATTTCTATCTTAGATTCAAAGAGTACATGTGCATGTTTGTTACAAGGTAATATTGCATGATGCTGAGGTTTGAGATATGGATGATCCTATCTCCCAAGTAGTGAGCATAGAACTCAATAAGTGGTTTTTCAGCCTTTTCCTCCTCCTGCCCTCCCCGCTCTAGTAGTCTCCAGTGTCTATTGCTCTTCTCTTTATGTCCATGTGTGCTCAATGTTTAGCTCCCACTTATAGGTGAGAACATGCAGTATTTGATTTTCTATTCCTACATTAATTTTTTTGGGATAAGGGCCTCCAGCTGCACCCATTTTGCTGCAGAGTACATGATTTCATTCTTTTTTGTGGCTGCATAGTATTCCATGGTGTATATGTACCACAGTGTCTTCATCTAATCTACCATTGACGGGCATCTAGGTTGATTCCATGTATTTGTTATTGTGAATAGTGCTGTGATGAACATATGACTTTTTGTCTTTTTGGTAGTTTGATTTATCCTCCTTTGGCTACATACCCAGTAATGTTATTTCTGGGTTGAATGGTACTTGTGAGCTGTTAGAGTAAGTCTCCAAACTGCTTTCCACAGTGGTTGAACTAATTTACATTCTCAGCTCAGTGTATAAACGTTCTTTTTTCTCTACAGTCTCACAGGCATCTATTATTTTTTGACGTTTTAATAATGCTATTCTGACAGATGTGAGATAGTTGTCATTGTGGTTTTGATTTTCATTTATCTGATTTTTAATGACCCCATTAAAAATGAGCAAAGGTCATAAACACTTCTGTAAAAGGAAATTATTAAAAATATGATAAAATTATAGAACAGGTTTTTATATGCACAGGAACATAGCAAACAAAGGAAAATACTTATTTTAAAATTAAACCATTTAACTAGGGTAAAATAGGAGGGAATAGAAATTATATATTAGGTGAGAAAATCTGAATGATTCTAATATGAATACTAGTAAAAGTATAAATTAATATTTATGAAGAACTTGCTTTTCTTTTTTTCCGTGATATTAAAGTTTTAGTTAACTCAGAAACTCACAGACATGCACTAGCGGCTACACTTTATAAATTTCCTGATTTATAGAGCCAAGTTTCTGTTTTTTTTGTTAATGAGCTCCACAATTTTACTGATGAAACAAAGCATGTGGGAATTTAATGTCCATTAATTTAAAGCGGCTTCAAAAATATCCTTTCAAATATCCATGTGTGCACATTTTTTGTCGTTTTAAGAGATAGAGTCACTTAATGTTAGAATATTTTACTAAAATGATATAGGCTTTTCTTGGCTCATAATCCACATGCAAATTATATCAATCAGTTATCTGGTTAAAATAATTGTTTTATACACTGGCATATATGTTGCATAAAATAAATTGAAGTCCCTTTCTTTTATATTATCCTAGAACTCTGCAGGGATTAAGGGAAGCTTTCTCAATTTCAGCATTATTGACATTTGGGGCCATATAACTCTGCTGATGGGGAACTATCCAGTGCATTGTAGGATGTTTAGAAGGCTCCCTGCCCTCTACCCACAAAATGGCAGTAGAACTCCTTCTCTCTATGTTATGATAATCAAGAATGTCTCCAGAAACTTTCCAGTTGTTCCCTGGGTGACACAGTCACCCCAATTGAAAACTACTAGGTTAAACAATTTTCTTTAAGTCTCTGATTCTTCACTATTTAGAGTCATGAAACCTTTCAGAATCAAACTAACTCTTTCAGAAAAATTCCACAGAGAAACAACATTGTGCTTATTACGTCTTGGTGATAAGGACCTTTTAAACCCAGCCATGCTCTTTTGTTTGAAAGGTTTTCTCTAGATAATATTTATGAACAATAGATTAGAATGAAAATAAAGAACAAATTGTGAAGATTAGAGAAAACACATTGTTTAGGCACTTCATACATTAAATTATTTTACAAAGCCCATTGTGACTCCAAGAATTCATTTCAACTGCCAATTATATCACATCCTGCATGTCTGTAAGTGAGTAAATCCTGTCTTTCTCACAATACTATGAAAAATCCATGTCAGGCTATTATTTTTCCCTTGACATTCATATTAAGTTAAGGTTTAACTTTAAGTACATATCTCCAAGAAGCCAGAAATCTGAATGTAACACCTTCAATGACAAGCAATTTTGTAGTAATCATAGGTATGTCCATACAAATAAAGTGAAAAGGAGAGCTATGCTATTTGGAAGATATTTGGAAGATGACAGTCAGTCTTTGAAATAAACTATACATCTTTCTACCCAGAATAATATTCTATGTCACTACTCTTACGTTCCTAGCTGCTTAAAAATATATTCAACCATATCAAATATATAGACTGTACGTTCAACAGAAGCATGTTACAATCAGCCTCTTCAAAATGGAACTAGTATTTTTCAAAACTCAAATCTAAATCCTTCTTCTGATTACCTTATTTCTACTTATGACATCTTCATATTTTCAATCTCTTAGCCTTCAAATCTCAAAAGAGAATTCCACTCCCTGTCTCTCACTAGGCACCACCTATCCTTGTTCAGGCTGTCCACATAATAAGATGGGTTTTAAATTCTGACAATCTTAGTGTGAATTCAATCTCTGCCGCTTGCTGGCAGGCAATTTTGGCCAATTTTGGACACAGCACTCTGAGACACTCCTTGTTTATAAAATAGAAATAATAGTACCTATATCATAAGCTAATTCTGATTATTATTACATGCAAATCTTTGGATATTCCATTGTCCAATATCTTCATAATAACATCCACACTTTTAATGAAAAGAGGACAGAGAAACAGAAATAGATGTTTCAATTAAAATTAGCTATTGTCATTAATTTTTTGGTATTTCTCTTACATATAACCACATCTTTCCATCAAATAACCAATAGTCTAGTTGTGGTACATATAAAATGATTTAGGTAGAATTTTAAAACTGTGTTTTATTTCTTAATGAACAGCAATTATGTTTATTTTTTATCATCTTGGCATGGATTTAAATTTACCTTACAAATACTTAGGAAACAGCATTATCTCTCATCTATATTTCTCTTAAAACAACTTTTCAGAAATAAATGAGACAAAAAACCCCAGATCTATTTAACATAAAAAATGATTTATAGTATAAAATCAGCTATTTTATGAAGAGCTATAACCCTGTTAGATTCATATGTTAATGAATTGCTGCAATTTGATTTAGATCTTAAATGTGATATTTTGTTAGCTTTTTTCCTTAATATATTAAATGTCATTCTGATAGAATGATAAATGTGCATATATCTAAAGAAGTTTCAGGTAAATGTGCAGAGAAATACAGAAAAATTGCTTGGCATAGGGAAATGTGTTTTCCTCCTTCATTTTAAAAAATGCTTTTTTCAGTGGTATTTGATGACACATGGGAATATTAATAGACATGAGCCTTTGTGCTGTCAATTTATAGTTCCCATCTCAGTCAAGAGAAACTCCAAATTATTTCTAATTTAGGGATATTCATTTCTCTAAAAAATGACTTTTTGTGTCAATTCAATTGAGTTGTAAATAGTTTATACCAGAGTGACTACTAAATGTGTAGGTACAAAAGAGAAAGAGAGCAAAACTCAGTTTGGTATGCCGTAGCCAGTAAAGGGCAGTGTAGAAACAATGAGAAAAGAGAGGAGGGCAAGGTCAAATATTAGAGAATTTGTAAGCCATTGTAACAATCTGGCATTTTATTGTGCTTATAGTGAAAGGCTATTTTTTTCTCCTTTTAGTAGTGAAAAATTTGATGTAATTAATGTGTCAGCAAGATCACATAAAAAGATCTGATGGTCAGATCTTGGTGAGCAAGAGTGCCAAACTGTGGTAAAATAAGGACAGAGAAATGAAAGATTGTATATCTTTCTATACTTTGAAATATATTTGTCTGAGAAAAAATTAAGAGCCATAGTTAAGTCATGCATTCTGTAGATCATCACATGCTCGTTACTTCTCTGTACTTTTTTTAGTCTGCCTGATTTACACGGTTTTGTTATTGAAATGGCTATGGACTGCATTTGAGGTTGCAACCCAAATAAATATTCAAACTAGCTAAGACCATACTACTGCTTATAGATTGCATGCATCCGAGCTCCTGACCTCCTCTAGTTAATCTTCTTTTATTATTTAATAAATAATGTGTGTGGTAAAAAGTAAAAATTAACAAAATTTACACCACAGAAATTCATAATTTAATGATATTAACATCTTAGGATTATTTTCTGTCATAATTTAGTCCCCCAGCCTCTTCAAAAGTATTCTCTACTGACAGATAGGGTTTTATGTATCCTCCAAAAAAAAGTTCCATGAATACAGGGTCTTATGTATCCTCCAAAAAAAGCCTCTTGAATATATGCATATATAATTATATGGAATATATATATTCTTTACTTTTAACATGAATAGGACTTTAATACCCTAATTCTGTTTCTTTACTTTTATTGAGCAATATATACTTTTGTTTCTATTTTCTTATTTTTCTTTATGGCACTTAATCACTACATTGCATTATATGACATTCATTATGTGTTTGTTTTTCTGGTTAAGTCTGCTTCTCTCATGACATTTTAAAATCCATAAAGTTAGGAACATTGTCTTGTTCATGGCTGCATCAACAATGCTTGGAATGTAGTATGAACTCATATATTTGCTGAATGTATGAATGAATGAATCATTTATATTGTCTCCTGTCAGCCTATATCCTATTCTTCCTAATGGCTACATGACATTCCATTGGACAAGTCACACTGATTTACACAACCATCTTTCAGTTGCTGGTTATAAAGGCTATAATGTGGCAATGTATTCTTGTATGTGTATCTTACGGTGGGCTGGGCGAGGTGGCTCACGCCTGTAATCTCAGCACTTTGGGAGGCCAAGGCGGGTGGATCACCTGAGGTCAGGAGTTTGAGACCAGCCTACCCAACATGGTGAAATCCCGTCTCTACAAAAAATACAAAAAATTAGCAAGGTGTGGTGGCACGCCCCTGTATTCCCAGCTACTCAGGAGGCCGAGGCAGGAGAATTGCTTGAACCTGGGAGGCGGAGGTCAGCAGTGAGCTGAGATCGCACCATTGCACTCTAGCCTAGGTGAATGAGGGAGACTCTGTCTCAAATAAATAAATAAATAAATCTTATGGTGTATATGTGAGTATATTTGTTATATATGCATTTTGAATACATTCATTCGAAAAATCCTAAAGGAAAATTGATAAATCAAGGTATGTGTGCTTTCAAATTTTGCACATATGGCCAAATTGTACTGATAAAAGAGGGAATGATTTAGAATCATAGCAAAACATTTTTTTCCCATATACTTTTGAATCATCAGTCAAAATGCCAGGAATAAACTGAACACATTGGGGGGAACATTAACAAGATATTTCATCTTTTGGAGATTTGGATTTCTTATCTAGAAAGTTGGGTGATAATATAACCTAACTTGAGTGTGATTTCAAAAAGAGGAACTTATTTTTGGATTAAAAAAAATTGCAAATGAAAACCATAAAAAAAAGACCTCCATGTAGTTACTCATTGAATATACTTAGATATTAATAATTTAGTGGCAATTTTCTCACTGACATCATTAAAGACTATACATTTTCTCCTCATGGGGAAATATACTTTTAACATTTTTAAGTTTTCTGACTGGGCTTTTACACCAAATATGGCTCACAAGAGAGTTCTAGAATATCTTTTTTTTTTGTTACTGTTAGACAACGTGTTTTAGAAGAAAAGGCACTAGGCAGTAATAACAATATAACAAAAAAGCTACTTTTTTTGAGTAATTATCATAGATGGTCAACATGTTAAACGATTTACAAATATTTATTGATACTTTTAGTTGTCCTTTTGGATTATACATTATTATTTTCATTATATGAATACGAAGCAAAACAAAGCAATGTGCAAAAGTTTTAAATAGCTTATCCAAGGCCACAGACCTAGCCTTGAAGTTAAGAACTGTGAGCTCCAGTCCTACATTTGCCCTTGACTTGCTTAGGTGAATTAAGCAATTTAATTTCTGTGTTCATATTTTGTGGTCTCAAAAATGAAGAGGAGAGATTGGATGGTCATATATGTTCCCTTGCAAGTTATAATATTTATACACGTGATTGCTGTAAAAAAAAAGATTCTAGACTTCTTCGTGATGAGCCCATTCTATTTTTTATCAATTAGACAATTAACTAGTTTTTAATATGTGACTGAAATCTTTCTCTATTTTATCTAAGCCCGTTTCTTTTTATCTGATCCTCTACATACAGAACAATTTTCCACTCAAAAACAATAATTAATTCATTCTTTTTATTCTATTTTTCGAGACAAAAAATGTATTTAGCCATTTAACACAACCAGATTTCTCCCTTTCAGTATTTAAAAAAATTCTTTGGCATACAATTAAATTTCTTCATATTTTTAATTAAAATATAGACTCAAATTAAATCTAAAACTCTAATAACAGTTTCAGCTAAGGAACTAAAGACAGATACCTTTATAAAGAAAGAAGGATCTCTTATTTTTTTCAGAGACAGGGTCTCAGTCTGTCACTCAGGCTAGAGTGTAGCACCTCTTGGGTTCAAGCTGTCCTCTTGCCTCAGCCTCCCAAGTAGCTGTGACTACACACATGCATGATCAGGAGCAACTATTTTTAAAAACTTTTGTAGAGGGGATTTTGCTATGTTTCCCTGGCTGGTCTTGAACTCCTGGCTTCAAGTGATCCTCCCACCTCAGCCTCTCAAAGTTTACATGCATGAGCCCCTGCGCTGAGCTCTGATTTCTTAATGCCTTAGTATCATTATATTTTTAATACTTGCCAGGTTCCTGTGGATTTTATTCTTATTGTATTGCTGATACAGTTTAAGGATGACTCTTAGTTGCCTTTTGCTATTTAAAAAGAATTTCAGTACTTGCAACTAGTTATTGATACTAGTTTCTCTTGCTACCTTATTTTGAAGTTTTAAATTTCTCTTTGTGTTTTTCCTCATTCAACTTTATTCACTGAACAGGGTTTCCCCCCAATTGCTCAAGTACATTTTATTCTGAAAATAACAATGTGATCAAGAACCTTGATAAATATATTTTACTTCATTTATACAGTCATTTTCCCTCTGTACAACAGATTTTATTTTATTTTCATGGATACATAATAATTGATACATATTTATTGGCTACATAAGATATTTTGTTATACACATAGACTGTGTAATGACCAAGTCAGGGTATTTGGGGTGTCCATCACCTACAGAAGGAGTCCTCAACCTCCTGGGTCAGGTACTGGTACCTCCCTGTGGCCCGTTGGGAACCAGGCCACACAGCAGGAGGTGAGTGGCCAGTGAGCATTACTGTTTGAGCTCCACCTTCTGTCAGATCTGTTGCAGCATTAGATTCTCATAGGAGTGCGAACCCTATTGTGAACTGCACACACAAAGGATCTAGATTGTGTGCTCCTTATGAGACTAACTAATGCCTAATGACCAGAGGTGGAACAGTTTCACATTGAAACCATCCCCCAACCCAGTCCATAGAAAAATGGTCTTCCACAAAACCAATCTCTGGTGCCAAAAATGTTGGGGGCCACTGACCTAGAGCATTTATCATTTCTATGTGTTGGGAACATTTCAAGACTTTTCTTCTAGATATGTGGAAAAATACAATATATTGTCATTAACTATAGACACCCTACTCTGCTTTTGAACACTAGAACATATTCCTTTTATTTAACTATACATTTATGGCCATTAACTAACCTGTCTTCATCCCTTACCTCTTCCTAGCCTCTGGTAACCACTATCCTATTCTCTATCTTCATGAGATACACTTTTTTTAGCTCCTACATGTGAGTGAGAATGTGCAATATTTATCTTTTTGTGCCTGGATTATTTTACTTAACATAATGACCCCCAGTTTCATGTTGCTGCAAATGAGAGAATTTTATTTTTATGATCAAATAGAATTATGTTGTCTATATATACCACATTTTCTTCATCCATTTATGGACATAGGTTGATTTCTTACCTTGTCTATTGTGAATAGTGATGCAATAAACATGGGTATGCTAATATCTCTTTGACGTACTGATTTCCTTCCTTTTGGATATATAACTAGTAGTGGAATTTCTGTATCATATATACATCTATTTTAAGCTTTTGAGGAATCACCATGCTGTTTTCCATGATGGCTATACTACACTACGTTCCCACCAGCAGTGTACTAGAGTTTCCCTTTGTCTCAATCCTCACCAGCATCTATTGTTTTTTTGTTTTGTTTTTTTTTTTTTTGTCTTTTTCATGCTAGCCGTTCTAACTAAGGTGAGAAAATATCTCATTGTGGTTTTGATTTGCATTTCCCTGGTGATTACTAGTGTTGAGCATTTTTATATGTTTGTTGGACATTTATATATCTTCTTTTGAAAAATGTCTATTCAGATCATCTGCCCCTTTTGAAATCAGATTATTTGATATTTTTCTGCTATTAACTTGTTTGAGTTCCTTATATATTCTTGTTATTAATCCTTTGTCAGATGGATAGTTTGAAAATATTTTCTCTCATTTTGTAGGTTGTCTTTTCACTCTGCTGATTTTTTCCTTTACTGTGTAGAAGGTTTTTAGTTTGCTATAATCTGATTTGTCTAGTTTTGCTTTTGTTGCCTATGCTTTTGAGGTCTTACAGAAAAACGTATTTGCCCAGACTAATGTCCTGAAGTGTTACACTAATGTTTTCTTCCAATAGTTTCAAAGTTTCAGGTCTTATATTTAAGTTTTTAATCGACTTAGAGTTGATTTTTGTATATAGTGAGAGATAGGGATCTAGTTTTATTCCTCTGCCTATTAATATCCACTTTTCCCAGCACCATCTATGAAAGAGGCTATCTTTCCCCGATGTATGTTCTTGGCATCTTTATTAAAAATGAGTTGACTGTAAATGCATGAATTTATGCAGTTATTAATACAGTAATTGAATGAAATTGACTTATGGTACAAAGTCTTGTCACCCACAAATTATTTCTTTACTCCAAATTATTGTTAAACTACTGACAGATATTCTCTAAGGGCTTTCCCATAGTCTTCTCCTTTCTTAAGAATGATAGAGACAATACCAAACTTCTTTATCTTGTCACTTAAATTTTTCCCACCACGATTATTTTTTACATGTTTTTTCAGATAAAATTGGAAAACAAAAACTCTTCTTGATTTATTCATGAAGTATCAATTTCAAAGCATGAAATTTCTTTATAATGCTCTAAATTGGAGGAGAGATACCATGGCATCTAAGCTTAGTGCACAATGCTGATGACAGGATATTGCATCCTGTTCTTAAACTGATTGGTTACAGTGATTCCCAAGAATATTGACCAAAAGGGCCTCATCATAAAGAGAATGTGAAAGTAAACATGAGTTGACATTCTAAGAAGAAAAAAGTAAAGATACAAGAGATTAATGGATGAAAGTCACAATGTTTGTAATTGAGCTGGCTTACAAAAGATCAGTAATATCATGAGTGAGTGAGCATTGGGTTACTAAAATGCTAAAAACAAGTCTGAAGAATCATATGTAAGAGCTCCTATCTATATAGATGGATAGCTTGGACTTGATGGCCTACAGTTGCATGTATTTAGTTCACATCAAAGATGTCCTACCATGTATAACATTATATTAAGTGGAGTCATATGAAATTGATTTTAGCCATTTTTGACCTGCATTCATAATACATGGTTCCATCTACATAATAGGAGTCACCATACATTCTGAATGCCCCAAATGCAGCATATTTATGTTTCTGACATTTATTAGCGAAGTTGTATTTCCTAGCAGTCTCTGGGTTAGTCTCAATCTCTTTTTTATCATCCACCTGTATACTTTACCTCTTTGTATCACTATGAAGCCTACTTTCATTGGGCATAAGCCAGTCTTTGCAATTTAAGCCTGCAACAATTTATTGAGTTTTAATACATGTAAAATTCTGCTTTAGCCTTTTCTGATGAAAATAGATGCATGAGAAAGGACCTATAAGTGTCTGAGTTATCACAGATGATGAGATCCTGTGGCTCTGATGGCCCTTTCTTCCCATCCTGCTTCCCCTTTGTTTCCTAATGACAGCTGTGCAAATCCTACCTGTGGTCATGTTTGCTGTCACTTCTTCTATTTTGGTTCCAGACATCGTTAGATGTTTGAGGGTAGAGACGATGGCACTGTCTTCTTTGGATACCTCTCACTACCTTTCACTTGGTATTCAATGAAAGGTATTCAATGAAAGGTCATGCAGTGAATGCAAAGAATGCTGATATTCTTAGTCTTACCACTAGGCGGCAATATTTTGACATGACAGTGAGGACTCTACTACAGGTGTATCTTAAATTGGACGTAGGCTCTGAGATGAGGATTGTGTTTGAATAATTTAAGAAAATGATCCAAGGGGAAGCAGTGGAAGCCAAGGAACAGTGCAACCTCAGGTGAACAACCCTGAGAGGATAGCTTCAGCACGATCTTCCCGGGGAACTCTGGAGAGTAAGTTATCTGAATTACCCTTTCACCAGGCAAGGGAGTGAACTTTCATACTCCTACACTATTCAGTCATTGGTTAAAGGTCCCCCTGGGAGGGATGAGCATATCAACTCCCAGATGTCCCAGATGCTTTAAAATCTCTGCACCTGTGGGGAAAAGCAGCTTCAGAGGCTTGAGCACTAAAGAGCTGTACATTAGTACTGATGCTTGGAAGGGAAAGAGAAGTAGATGGTACAAAAAGAGATTTGGAAGGATCTTGCAGGAGCATGAACATTAACAGCCACAAGGTAGCTAATACAGTGACTATCAGAAAGGCCTTTGTTACTACTGTGTATGCTGATGAAAGTACAACTTAAATACAACTTTAAGAAGTGTAGAGGAGCCTAATTTGGAAGGTGAAACTAAAACTAAAGTCATGGCGAGCAAATGCTATTCACTTCCCATATCTTCTTAAATGATGGTTCAAAACCCACAGCCACCACACCCCTCTTCATGCCAGTTGAATGAATAATCTGGAGCACAACGGTGAAGAGCAGAGACTGACAGTGGGAAGGGCATTTGAAGCTCTCAACAGCAACCAATGGCAAATCGGCACAGTAAAGCCAATTACTTTTCCTTTTGTTTCATTTCATAAAAAGAAAGATTTGCCAGTATGAAACTGAAATTTAGATTAGGAATGCTTAAAGCTAGGAGGACAAAACTTTATAAAAGGACTCAATGTTCAGCTACTAATTAGTCCTTTTTGAAGATATTAGTTTCAAAGAAGCTTAGTATGTGTTTATAATGATCTCTGGACAAACTGTTACATGTTTATGTGAAGTGTGGCTGGGCATCACTGTAATAGCTGCCAGCTACTGCTTGTTTGTGAGGACTAAAGTTTTAAAGGATTATTCAAATGTAACAGTGACACAACTCAGAACCTCCAATCCAATATCTTGTGGCTCTAACAGGAACTATTAAATATGTCAGAAAGACAAAGAGTCAATATAAAGCACATAAAACTTTACAGGACTTTTTTTTCTTGAGAAATACAGTCTTCTTCCTTTAAATAAAGGACTCTGGGAAGATTCTTGGCAGTGTAAACAACATATAAAAATACTCATTTTGCCAACATCGCGAACTTCCATTGACTTGAATCATTATGACCCATAATCTCTTGTCATATGGAAATCTAATCCCTGTTAATCTACAACTATAAACAATATAAATCCATTATATAAATTAATTTTATTGACAAATGTGAGGTGTTTACTCATTAAATAGAAGAGTTTTATCAAGAAGGTCTAAACCAGATAAAATAAATTAAAGTAAAAGGGAATAATCCATCTTTATTGGATACTCTTTAAAACAAATTATTGTATTTTGCTTTCTCATATATCTTTTATAATATTTGTGTTTTCCTTCCCTAATTTCATAAGAAATTCCTACATCCAGAGACCATTCTTAAAATTCATTTACTAAATATATCATCAATTTGACCTTACGAAACTATTTTAAGTGTCTGGAGAGTCTCATTTTAAAAATAAAACCAGTTGGGCACAGTAGTTCATGCCTGTAGTCCCACCCATTTGAGAGAAGAGACCTAATATCTCACAATCTAGGGATACAGTATTACGTCAGAACTGTTCCCTATCTCTACTTCTACTTATTGTTTGTACTTTTGCCACCACTTTACCTTCTTTCTACACTTACCTTTATTGTACAGTCTATAATGACTCACTGCGTCTGCTTACTAACATGTGGGGTGGGTGTGTGTGTGTGTGTGTGTGTATTTAATTTCTGCCTTTGCTATTAACTGCTATGTCAAGCCCAGACTTACATGGAAGACTTGTTTCCTTTATTCACTGCTGAGTAAAAGTCTTCTTCATTAGCCCAGCTCAAAGGCATGAGCCAATTTATAGATATCTACCTCTAAAACAGTTACCACCTTTGGTCAGTAATCGTTGGCCAGAGAACCTCTTGCTTTTTCTCTAGCATTATCTTCAGTCCAGCCTTCAGCAAAGTCATCCCTAAATGACCTGATCTCCCCAGAGTGTGCTTCTAAGTGAACAAGAATGCAGCTTTAACCTTCTGGATCCAGCTATCCAATTACCTAAAACTGACTAAATCAAGTTTCTTTTCATAGACAAAGAGTTTTCAAACTTATCAAGATCTCAAATGTATCTCCACTTTCTTGGCAATGCCTGAAATTCCTTTCTTATGGGACACAGCTTTTCACTTAACAATTGAAAGTATTAAAGGGCCAATTCTTGGCTGTGGTAATTTAAGGAGGTCAATTAGTCAGTTGTTCAACTATTCTAAAGGCTTGAGTTCTGATACTTTGCAGTTTCAGAGAAAAATTGGACACTGGCATTAAATGGGGAAACAAAAAAGTAGAGAAGGGGACAGATAACCTGTGAAGTGTAAAAAAAATGTAGAAAGGGAAGGCCAGCCTCAGTGAACACAACTTTCAGTACTTAAGATATTTTTAAAAATTATCATTCTTTACTTCCAACTTAGTGCAAAAGGAGAGAAGTGATTTACAGAGTGTTTTTATTGTTTTTTCTCATACACATTCATACTCATGCTTACTTTAACAATGCTATTATGATTCTGCATGACTGCCAACAGTGGTTGACATGCTTTATGAAGTTTATTTTTTCTAACTCAACTACATTGTAGAATGATTTTATTACCTTGGTACTTGCAGGGCAGAAGGAAACTTTCACAATCCCGCCATAGAGATATGTCAACTCTTAGGGTCTGTGCCACAGTTTAGTCCATAGGGACCCTGACAAACTCATATTCTTATAGGTCATTCTGAAGAACCTCTAAAGTGATGACTTTTTGCAATGAGGTCCAGGAAGAAAGAAGTAAATGGTACCCTAAGTGTCTGACTGTGGTGCCAGGGATAGATAGAGAGACAGTTTTTTACTACCCCTGGAATTTTTTCTGGAGTCTCATTGATCTGATACAAATAAATGATACATTTACACATGTTGATTTCCTTACCCACTTAACATTCTTGGGAGACCCCTTAAGATATTTGAGAAATGTACCATTTAATGTTGGTCTAGCTAGATCTATTTGCTGGATAAAGCAAAAGTCTGTTCATTTTAGTGGGGCTGAGAGCAAAGAAGCCTCTCTAGCTGATCTAAGGTGCAGTACTAATAACTTTGTCAACTGATCCTTACAAAACAGCATATGCTGTGGTGCTTCAAGTGTCAGAGGTAGGTGGCAATGTGCAATCAAGCCTACTGTAAACCATGAAAGAAGAATAGCGGATGAGGACCCAAGACTTTTGTAGCAAAGTCATGCCTGCTTTACCAAGTTTATTTTCTTCTTAAGAAGGAGCTCTGGATCAGCTCACAAAGGCTGAATCTTGGGCCTAGGGAATGATTGGGATATCTGACCCTAGCTGCTTGTCATGAACTGGATACAATCTGTTACTCCTAGCCATAAAATCTGGTGTACTCAGAAGCTCTTCTATATCAAGTGAAAATAGCACTGAGCCCAAGCAGGTTCTAAAGGCATTAGTAATTTGCATAGGCAGATAGCATCCAGGATGTAGGCAGATAGCCTTACTCCTGCCAAATTACTTCCCCTTCTTCAAACCACATCTGTGGCTTGATGGGTAATTTCCTATGACAAATTAAAAAGGAAAAAAAAGAGAGCTCAAACTGGAATTACAGAGAGCTTTGCCTTACAGCAAAAATGAACTACTATAGCATTACAGTCCCAAGGAGGACCCTTTAAGATAAATGAGAAATAGAATCCTTTCAACCAAGAGGGATTCAAGTGGCAATGAAACACTACTGATCTTCGGCTCCTAGAAATATTTGCTCCCTTTAACTTATCTGACATTATTCTCTTTTTTTCTTTTTGTCTTCTTCTCACATTTCTAGCCATCCCATCCCCATCCTTTCTGAAGACCAATCCCGAAAGCATACCCATTATTGAGTTCATCAGCTTTAGTTCTAAACTCTCTTTTCCTTCCATCATACAAACTAGGCAATTTTACATGACTTCACTTGTGATAACTACAATGATGACACTTTCATTTACATACTTAGCCTAGAACTCTGAGCTTCAGAGCAACATACTTTTTTTTATTATGGAAAAATACATATAAAATTTATCATTTTAACCACTTTGAAGCATATAGTTCAGTGGCATTAAGCACATTTACATTGTTGTGCAACCATCAGCAACATCCATCTACAGAATTTAAAAAATCTTCCCAAACTGAAACTCCATACCCATGAAGTAATGCCCTTCCAGCCCCTAACAACCAACATCCTACTTTCTGCCTCTACAAATTTGTCTGTTATAGGTTCCTCACACAGGTGGAATCATACAATATTTGCACTTTAGTGTCTAGCTTATTTCACTAAGCACAATGTTTTTAAGGTTTTTCCATGTTTGTAGCAAATATCAGAATGCTGTAGCAAGTATCGAAATCTTATTCCTTTTTAAGCATGAATAATAGTCCATTCTGTATATACCACATTTTGTTTATCCATTTATTTGTTGATAGACATTTGTGTTGCTTTCACCTTTGGGTACTGTGAATAGCGCTGCTGTGAGCATTAGTATACAATCATCTGTTTGAGTCCCTGCTTTCAATTCCTTTGGATAGTGAAATTTCTGAGTCATACGGTAATTCTATGTTTATTTTTTTGAGGAACTTCCATATCATATATTTTTGATATATTTACATGTCCTTTACATTTGAATGTGACATAGACACTTCAAAATAAACTAAAATAAATGTTTTGTCTTTCCTCCAACACATAGTATTTCATTAGTGTTCTCTTGGAGAATGGCACTGCCAACCAGGCAGATAAACCAGAAAATAATAAGTCACCCTTGATATAACCCTCTTTCTCACCTTTCATATCATCATCTTGTCAGTTTTAACTCTGAAATATTTTTTGAATTTATTTATTTCTATCTCTATCATTTGTCTAGAAATAATTCTCATTATGGTTTATCTAATTATTGTAACAACTTTCTAACAGGTTTATTTACATACATTCTTACCTCCTTATTAGCACTGCTCCACAGTATGGTCAGAAAGTTCACATGTGATACGATTTTCTTCAGTTAAGAAAACACATCTGAAATAGCAGCAACAGTCAGAGTCAGTGTCTCATTAGGGTTATGGTAATCTACTGTTCTTCAAGTTCAATAACGATTATGTTACCCACCTGCTGAAAATGTTCAATAGTTTAATCACGTTAGGATAAAGAGCAGAATTCTTAATCTGGCCAGTAAGATCCTGCATGATCTGGCCTCCACTTTTTCCACATTTACTACTTTTCCTAAGCTTTATTTCTCATAAACCCCTGCCTCATTTTCTGATCTCCCATCATACTAAGCTTCCTTGGGTTTTTAATTAATTATTTCCTACTTGGAACAGGGCCATACTGAACAATATTCTCTCCAACTGGGAAACTATCCTCCATTCCTCATCACCACATGGAAGCAATCCTTCGCTTCTAAGATCAGGTGAAACTCCTCTCACAGGCTCTCAATACATTTCTCTTTTTCTTAGCTTGTCATAGAGACATTTCTACATTTTATTTGTTGGGTTTTGATTAAAATATATTTTTCCTATTAGAAAATAATTCTCAGGAGTGTATCAACCCTGTGTGCTTTTTCAAACCTTTATATTTCTAACAGAATAATTTCTGGCACAGAGTGGAGTGGACATTCAGTGTTTATGGAATGAAGGAATGTATCTGTTTATGTCTCTTTGTTCCTCACCAGAATTCAAGCACCTTTATCAGAGAAGAGCCAGCCATTGACTTATTCACCTTGGCATCAACAACATCTGGCATATTTAGGGCTGCAGTGAACACCATAATTTCAATTTCAACAGGGTCTTTTGAATTAGCCATGAGCATACCCTTGTCAACACTTAGGTTTCTGTTCCTCTCATAACAAGAAAAATCCTACAAACTACATCCCTTTTCCTTTGTAGAGTAGTTGACTCTCTCTTCTTTTTCCTAGAGGAAGAAGAGAGCATTTTGTTTAGGCAAAAAATTAAGACAAGCAAAGAAAAGTCTGGAGAGAGCTGGTAAAGACAGCTAGTCTAGGCAAACTTTTCCCAGGGGATTGCAAACTACATATAGTTGTCTCAGTTTGTTAGAAAAATGCATGCACAAAATCAATAGATGAATACTGAACTCCAAGAGCTACAATAATTTTCTCCAGTTAAGAAAACACATCTGCAACAGCAGCAACAGTTAGGGTCATTGCCTCATTAAGGTTATGGTAATCTACTATTATTCTTCAAGTCCCAAAAACATTCTGTGCTGACCAAACTGAAGAGCCAAATAATGATGTGCTGACAATGACCACTCCTACTTATTTGGATGTTTTCTTGGTGGTTCTAATCTCTGCTATTCCTCCAGGGATGTTTTATTCACTATTTTGGCAGAAAACACGAGGTTCAAAGGCTTCTATTTGAAATTTCCTAAGGTAACACAGTTCCATTGTTAAGATTCTAATATTGTACAAGTAGGCATGCATTTATTCATACATACATATATACATACACAAATACTTACATATATTTCTATATCAGATCAGACCAGACCATATAGATTCATGTTGAAACCTCCTTTGAAATTTCAGCACTTTAAATTGTTATTCAAGACTGTAGTGACATATGAGCCTTTAAAAATTAGTGTTAATCAATGCCTTCTACAGTTGTACCTGAAATGTTTGGATTTCCCTGCCTCAACACTGAGTGACTCAGGTTAGTATGTATAAGTTACTATGAGAAGCCTAGAAATAGATACAAGGTACTCAATTGTGGTGTTACAGGGGAGACTTTAGTGGAATTGAAGACCGATTGCCCTGGGCTTGGGAACTGACTCAAGATTAGAAATGGAGTGATAAACTGTGACTCTCATGTTGGCTTAAAGCAGGACTAAAGTTTTGCTTTATTTTGCCCTACATTTAATTGTGCAAATTAAATCAGAACTTAAGGTACTTTATGATTAATTAAGCATAGCCAGAGATCTTTGCAAGTCACAGCATCCTGTGGCAGCAGATTACTCTGCTTTCTGTGCTACCTGCTGTGATAACTATGTTCACTTTGTTTCTAGTGGTTTACTGTGCTCTACAACCTTATGATCCTACAAAGCTCGGGAAGACAATAAATTACATTTCATCCTACCAGCATTCCTGACCTAAAGCCAATAAAGCACTCTTTAAATCTTTCTGTGTTGTCATCACCTATGTCTTTTTCAAGGCCTTGGTGAAGCAAGATTCTTTGGGTTTAAGAGTGGGTATGTGACTCACACACCATTCCTATTCCTAAAGAATTTAACTACCTTCTATACTATGTCAGTATTACTTAAAGTGCTTAACATAATGACATCCAAGTTTGCACTAGTCAACTAGAAAACCATTAAAGTTTAAGCCAGCTAACCAACTAGCATTGGATACATACCTCCTACTAAATTAATACATGTAAAATAATCAGTCTAGTTTGAAAATACATTATACCTTCCTTTGTCTGACATTTTCACAAACTGTTTTAATGATTATTTCCCAAATTTTTTACAATTTTTTTAGCAAACTCCTTCAAATACTTTTGCTTGAATGCTTCTTTTAACTATTTTTGCTCTATACTTCAGTAACTGTCCCCATCAGGTCATGTTGAATTTGGATGTTGATTCCCAGTCAAGCAACCATTGTGACAAAAAGGGACATGTTATCTCCCTCAACCAAGAGATAGGGGACAGTTTATGGAGGCAAAGACAATATAATGGAATTTTAGAGAGTGTTTTGGATATTTTAAGTCTTCTGTGTCTCCTAAATCTATTACATTTACTAAAATATTACTCTTTTTCAGGACAAGATTCCAAATTTCACATTTTTAGAGTTTGACTTTAAATGATTAAAAAAAATACTTGGAACAAGAAAGAATCACATGGAATATTCATAAAAGCAATTCCATTTTTGTTCTCTTCAGTACCTATAAGTGAGTGCAGTTCACTTTTCACTGGGTGTTAAAAAGGGCAGGTCCCTTGACTTGTCAGCTTACTCTTAAAAAGCATAAAGTCCTATGTTCCTGCTAAGTCACAAATAAAGCCTCAATTCTGAGTTGAGAGCACCCAGTCCAAAATACTGTTCAATCATTTCATCTCAATTTGTAGATAAATCTTCTTTGACGTTTCTACAACCACAGCCTGCTGCAAGTGGAAACCTGTAATTTGAAAAAGGGAGTATGGGTGGCATCATTTTCTTTCCCTGCCTAACATTTCTACTCTACTTTCAGATGCCTGAACCCCTGCCAATGTGAAAGCACTGGGAGAGATGAACAGTAAGGGAAATAGGAAAGTTCTCTCCTGACTGACATTATTGTGCAATGCCTTCATGCTCTCTGAACATGAACATGAGAAAGTCAGTGTGCACATCTTTATAGGCTTTTCAGAGGTACTAACTACTGCTGGGCTCTCTCTCTCCTTGGCAGAGGTGATACATTCTATTTCTCCAGCTTCTATTCAGTCTTTAGGCCCTAGTTTTCTAGTATTTTGCTTTTTCAAGTTTTTTCTAAGAAGAAGAAGCCCACATAATTAATAATATTGACCAATATGAATTTTATTTTTACTGGAAATAGGCAGAGGGGGCACCATAAGTAACATAAATACTGTCTATCAGTCTTTATTTTGGAAATGTAATAAGTTACACTCATAAACAGTTTCACACTTTCCTTAATCTCTTAATGACAGGTTTGTATTCCAGTTTTACAGAAAATTAAACTGTCAAACTGAGTCATAATAAAGTTAACTTGCCAAATGTCACTCAACATAATAGGTGGGAAAGTACGTCTGACATAAACATCCATGCTTTTAACTACTATGCTATTCTAATTGACTAAGCCAATAATTAATTTGATTCTGATAATCATCTATATTGGGAAAAGTTTGGAAATATGTGAGTTATGATGGGTGATTAAAGGCTGATTAGCCCCTTAAATATCTACATGTACTATATACCCATAAAATAAAAAATAAAGAAATAAAAGTGATTAAACACCCCAGGTACAGGCTGCTTAGTCTGGTATTTCAAATCTACTTTATAGCTGTGCAAACTTGGACAAGATACTTAAACCCTGTGCCTCAGCTATGTTATCCATAAAACAGTGGTATACATACACTATTGTATTTTATGAAGGGTTGTTATGAAAAATAAGTGAATTAATACATGCTGAGTACTCAGAAAAGTGCTTGACATATATATGTAGTGTATCTGTGTGTGTATATATATATACACACACATAAGTATATTATATATGTATATATATGTGCATGTGTACATATATATGTATATATAAGGTAGCTTGAAAAGTGTTCTGCATATAGGAAGGATTCAGTAAATGTTACAAATTATTATTATCATTACTAATATTACACCTAATCCCAAATCTTCTTTTATTTATTTATTTTTTTTTGAGACAGACTCTCACTCTGTCACCCAGGCTGGAGTGCAGTGGGACTATCTTGGCTCACTGAAACCTCCGCTTCCTGGGTTCAGTAGATTCTTGTGCCTCAGCCTCCCGAGTACCTGGGACTAAAGGCGCCCACCACCATGCATGCCTAATTTTTGTATTTTTAGTAGAGATGGGGTTTCACCATGTTGGCCAGGCTGGTCTTGAACTCCTGACCTCAAGTGATCCGCCTGCCTCAGCCTCCCAAAGTGCTGGGATTATAGGCGTGAGCCACTGTGCCTTTTCCTCAAATCTTATCTAAAATTTAGGTTGATACTTGGGTTCTTTAGAAGTTTTCAGAAAATATAGTATAATAATATAAATTTAACATAAATATTTCAAAATACTTCCTAGCCAGCTTGCTTTAGGAGTAATATGTGCATATTACTATGTGTGAGTGTGTGTTTTTCTGTATGTATGTGTGTGGTGGGGGTGGGATGATAAAGTTACCCAAAACTCCTTCAGGGCTTGTGGGGACTCTGATAGGCCTCAACTGTGCATTTAAGTGAAAACATCTTAAGGAGAAATTTCATCTTCCTTCAATCTAAAATAGTATAGCAGCAGTTGCTAGCTTCGTAACTAATTCAAATAATATGCAGGCATTTTTTTCTTATCACTTAAACTGGAAATTCAAATTTGTCACGTGAACAGGCAATGTGAAAGATTTTGAGGAAATAATTGTGAATTACACTTTATCTGAAATTGAGGGATTTTATTTATCAAATATAAAGGTTTTCCCTGTAGTTATCTTGGCCACAAGTCTTCAGACTGCATTAGTCAGAAATAACTTTTTGCTAGCCTTGTTTATTCCTGCTATAGGTGAAGGCCATTTTCTCAAAGTGATTAACTGGCAGTAGTACTCAATCCATTTATCCTTCTTAGGCTTCCCTGTTGTAATGCATCGCAGTACTCACCTCCCTCTGTGAAGCTACAAAGAGGCAATGGCTGTGAAAATTTGAAGGTGGAGTTTCTTAAAATAAAAGTCTAAGATCTAATGAAATTGTTCCAACATTATGTTGGGAGTATGTAGGAAAACGTAGTGTTCTTCATCTTCTTGAGTGGTATGCTTGGCAAATGTTGTATTTTAACTGATGGCAAGCCAGGAAAATGATGTGAATGTCACTGAATAATTAATTAGTACAGCCAGAGAAATGTTTAAAAACGATTACCCAAATGACCCGGGCCCTGTACTTTGCATTACCTCAGCCACTTGACTACCTTTAGATAAGCTGATGTGTACAAACTGGAGCATTTATAGAACATTTCCAACCTAATAATATTGACAGATTTTTTTTACAGTGAATATATTTGCTTAGAAGCAAACACTCTGTGTGATATAGAATCTTTATATATGTGAAAATTGCTTTGATATATTTCAGCATGCTTCTCTCTAGATTGTCAGTTTCTAACATTGTCTACAGAATTTTGTTTTCCCTTAGGATAATATTTTCATTCTGAAGATTTTCATCCTATATTAAGATAGACTGTTTATGAGCTTAATTAAAACCACTTTTAGTATAGCCTGTAAATTTTGATACATCATACTGGTTCACTGTTTTCAAAATTGACATGCTTTGAGTTTTCAGTGAACTAAATTCATGACTTATTTTGAAAATGATGCTACCTAATTATATTAATACCACTGAGTAATTGTGTATTTCAGTTAGAATTATTTTTGTTGAAAGTGACAGAAAACACGGACAAAATTATATTTAGCAAATGAGAATGCACAGTCCAAGAAGCTGTGAAGACCAGATACGGCTTTTCAAGAGCTCAAGAATACCTCTGGGTCTGGGATTTCTCATCTCTTGGTTTTCATTCCTCTGGATTGACATCATTGAAAGTAGGTTTTTATCTGACTGAGGATGGAAAACTATTATCAAAAGAAAGTGGAATTGATGCTGGACAGATAAAAATGTTCACTATAATATTTAGAAATTGATTCTTTTTGTGTATTCAAGAGTGCTTCCCCTTTAAGGAGGCAAATTTGGAATATGGCAGAGCAGAGAGTCCTAAGCTTTAAAGCATACTAGAAATTGTTCATAAAGCATTCTTACTAATGTCACAGGAAATATTTCTTAATAGTTCTTAAGGATTTAATAAGTTGAATGAGAAATATAGCAGCATTTGAGGCAGAATAAAGATGAATTTGGTGAAAAAATAAAAGTTATCAGAAAAACTAGAAGGTTTATTTTTTAACAGTTACCAGACTGTATGCAGCAAGGTACTCAGTAGCAACCAACTACTGGTAGAATTTACACTTACTGTGGTAGATACAAATCAGTATGACCACCTGGATTACAGATTGTTAACTGGCCATGTCTGTGATTATGGTAACATAGCAGAATCCTCTGTATTTTTGACAAAGAACATAACCCACATTGGGCAATCTCAGAACCTCATACCACCCCCTCCCCAGTGTGTTTGACCTAAACAACGGACACAGGACCTGCTTTAGTCCCTTTGTGTTGCTATAAAGGAATGCCTAATGTAGAATAAGAAAAGAGATTTACTTGGCTCACAGTTCTGTAGACTATACAAGAAGCATTGCACCAGCATCTGTTTCTGAAGAAGGCCTAAGGCTGCTTCCACTTATGGCAGAGAGGGAAGGGAAGTGATGTCAGAGTGATGAGAGGAAGGAGAAGAGGGAGAGGAGGAGGTCGGGCTCTTTTCAATAACCAGTTCTTGGCTAGGCGTGATGGTGCACACCTGTAATCCCAGCTACTGAGGACGCTGAGGCAGAAGAATGGCTTGAACCTGGGAGGCAGAGGTTGCAGTGAGCTGAGATTCTGCCATTGCACTCCAGCCTGGGCTGTGACCTCGATCATGTCAGGGTCACCACTTGAGACGTCGGTCACTGTCTGCAGAAGTCTGACCTGCAGACCCTGACTCAACAACGGATGAATGAATGCACTCTCACACCATTACAGTGTTTCAAGTGGGCTAGGGATGGCCATTGGCTGCTTTCAAAGGGCAAAATGCAACCAATTGACCCAGACTCCCTGTTCATCCACGCATTTATTCCCTCAAGATTTTACAACAGAGGTTCTAAGTTAACACACTTGTGGATAATTAACATGGTTAAGAGAATGGTTTTACGACTGACAAAACCTTTAGGTTGGGGGGGGGTGCACATAGTAAATACTATTAACAGGTAATTCCACTTTTATCATCCTGGAGAGACCACCCAGCACGAAATTTTCATGAATAAACAGAGTGGAGACAAATGGGTGTCGGGTAAGGCCTTTGATCAGTCTCTGTCTCTTTCCTGTGCCAATGTTAATGAGGTGGCTGCTTTCAACCTGCCTCAATAAAACCTTTTGGCCTTCCAAAAGGTTTGAGATTACAATCTATAACTTTTTCCAATCATTAATATCTTTAATATTTTGCCAGCCACCCTGAGTGAATAGCAACAGTGGGCAACAGAGTGCTCACTCCCAGGAGGACAACACCAACCCATTCATGAGGGATCCCTTCTCACAAACCAAACACCTCCCACCAAGCACCCTCCCCCTCCCCCCAACACTGGGGATCAAATTTCAACATAAGACTTGTTGGAGCCAAACAAACTATCTCTAAACCATAGCAAGACCCAAGGTGGGTCATGTAGATTCTTTCCTTGATATTCCTTTTTTTTTTTTTTTTTTTTTTTTTGAGACAGAGTCTTGCTCTTTCGCTAGGCTGGAGTGCAGTGACACATTCTCAGCTCACTGCAACCTCCGTCTCCTGGATTCAAGCAATTCCCCTGCCTCAGCCTCCTGAGTAACTGGGACTACAGGAGTGTGCCACCACGCCCGGCTAATTTTTTGTATTTTAGTAGAGATGGGGTTCCACTATGGCCAGGATGGTCTCAATCTCATGACCTCATGATCTGCCTGCCTCAGCCTCCCAAAGTGCTGGGATTACAGGTGTGAGCCACCATGCCTGGCCTTTCCTTGAAACTCTTTAAAGGGTGCTGAGAGAGCTAAACCAATCCTAACAGCACCTGTCACAACACTAAAAGGATGTAAGCTCAAAAGAGCCTGCAGCAACAACCCATTTCATGGGAAGATATTGTTTTGAAAGCATAATTTGGCACTTGAAGACAAGCAGAGATGAGAGATAGAGGGGAATGCCACATAGCATTTTGCTTACTAATTCCGATGCTCTCTCACACCAACTCCACTCACCCTCCCCAGATAGTCCAGCCAATAAGCAGGACTTTAGCATAATTGCGTTCAGCTGTATGTTTGTTACTTGAAATCAGGGCCCTGACTGAACCAATCCCTTAGAAATAAATGAAAACATCAGGGACTATTTTAAGAAGCACTAAACAAACAAACAAATAATAAAACCAAACTCGGAAGTATGGTGGTCACAAACTTAAAAAAAAACAAAAAACAAAAACAAAAAAAAAACAACACTAAAAGAAAAAGATTATGTAATTCAGATAAGAGAAATTTGTTTCTTGGTTTCTTTTTAGAAATATTGGGTAAGTTATTTAGATTAACCAAAACTGGGTAAGTAAATAACCATTCTCTGAGGAAAAAATATAACGGTAGAGCTTTGTGAATGAAGCTTGTCTTTGAAAGAGATTCTAACAGTCAATGATAGTTTTGGGGATTGGAAAGGCCAAGACTAGGGATACTTTTCAACAGAAAGCTCCATAATATTAAAAAGTAATAAATGGGAGAGAGATCCAAGATGGCCGATTAACAACAGCTCAGGATTGTAGCTCCCAGTGAAAGCGCAGAGAGCGAGTGTACGCCGCACTTTCAGACGAATTTTTGTTGCCCACAGACTAGGAGATTCCCGGCGGAGGAGTCACACGGGTCGCCAGCGCGACCTTTTTGGCCGGCGAGGCTATTTTGCCGGCGCCCCAATACGGCGCTTCTCGGCGCGGAGTATACGGGACGACTCCGGCTCGGCTGGTCCTGTCCCCACAAGGAGAACAGCAATTGGAAGCGCTGAGGACTGAGAGTTTCACAGTAAGCACAGCTGAACCGGGAATGTCCAGCTGTGCGGGGAAGGGGCGTCCGCCAAAGGAAAACTAAGAAGCAGAAAAAACTTCATCACCGGGCGGAGAGATCCAAAATGGCTGATTAACAACAGCCCAGGATTGTAGCTCCCAGTGAAAGCACAGAGAGCGAGTAGGCGCCGCAATTTCAGACGAATTTCTGTGGCCCACAAACTGGGAGATTCCCGGCGGAG